>CP097508.1:52792148-52854148 GCA_023547065.1 Musa troglodytarum
TCTCCCTCCGTCCCTCAAAACCTCCTCATCTCGTTGTATGTTTCTGTTCTCCTGGGGATATCGGCAGCAGAGGATTATAAAACAACGTACTCTGTGCTGGCTGCAGCTCTCCTCCTCCTCCTCCTCCTCCGTCCTCTGCTGTTGCTTCTTGTGGTACTACGGCGAAGGATACAACCGCTGCGTACTCCTCTTCTTCGCCACCGTCCTGCTTTCCTCGAAAGTTCGCACCTTTTTCTCTTTTCGTCCTCCTCTTCCTGCCTCTTCCCATCTGTTACTCGAAGATTCTCTGCTCTTCTATCTACCAGTCGGCCGTACTCGCCTGGGTTTATCTTTGATCACTGTTGTGGTTGCGTGCTTCTCCTTTATCCTTGGCTCTTTATTCCCCTGAAACACCTCAGTGGAATCCCTCCCTCCTTTAACCCCCCCGCCCTTGTTTTCTGCTCTGTGCCCTCAAAAGATCTCATCTTGCGCTGCTGCTGGGTTGGGTTCATCCTGCTCGGTGGAAAGGAGCAGAGGCTTGGTGAGGACGTCTTCAAGCTTCCTCCTTTACGTCGCCTCTGGTGGAGACGCCCGTCGGCCGAACCCGACCATGAAGAAAGCTCGAACCTTGCGCATCTTCTGGACCGACCCTGAGGCGACCGACTCATCCGGCGACGACGAGGAATGCGGGGTCTCCGGGCGCCGCGTCGGGCGGCTGGTGAGGAGATTAGGCTCGATCCCAGCCCCGCCGTCGTTGACAAACCGAGGAGGGCGCGGAAGAAGGCGCCGGCTGGAGGTGGCAAGGTGGCATCGCAGACCGGAAGCACCAAGTTCCGCGGCGTCCGGCGGCGGCCGTGGGGGAAGTACGCGGCGGAGATCCGCGACCCGTGGCGCGGCGTCCGCGTTTGGCTCGGCACCTTCGACACCGCCGAGGAGGCCGCCATGGTCTACGACTGCGCCGCTCTCCACCTCCGTGGCCCCGGCGCCACCACCAACTTCTCCTCTTCCTCCTCCTCCTCCGCCACCCCCGCTCAGCCCCAGGTGCCGGAGGAGGCGTCCGACCCCCCCACAGTCTCCGCCGGCTACGACTCCGAAGACGACTTCCAAAGCCGGACCTCCCCGACCTCCGTCCTCCGGGGCTTCTCCTCGTACTCCGCCGTACAAGGCCCAGCAACGGAGGAGACCAAGAACGGAGCTGATGTCTTCAACCCGGCGGTCTTCCTGCCCGAGATGACGGTGGAGGAGTTCTCACCGTTCGAGGACCTGCCGTTATTCAACGACTCCTCGTGTTTCGGGACGTGGGAGCCGAGGATTCCCGAGGCGACGACGGCACGGGTCGGATTCCCCGCGGCGGCGGACACGTCCACCACGGCGTGGGATTCGGGCTTCGGCTCAGCCACGTGGCACGAGGACGACTACTTTCACGAGATCGGCGATCTCTTCCCGCTGGAGCCGCTCCCCGCCGTATTCTAAGCCAAAATCTTCCAACTCGCCGATTGTCCCGCCGATTTTTGTCAACCAATCAAAAGTTATCGCCGACATTAATCTCTCCTGCGTCGTGTCCTCTCGAGTTGCTTCTTCCGTATGTTCCAAATCTTCTGCGTCGTCTAATGAACACTAAACATCGAACAAAGCCGTCGGGTTTGGACATGATTTCTTCTGCTTGTGGCGAGAGTTCTCCTTCCATCCAATGAACAAAGCAGCAGCAGCAGATGAATCGAACCAGTAATGGGGGAGCAGAGAGAATGCGTGACTTCCTTTTCAGCTGCATCACTTTATGTGCGTGGCTGTAATAAAGCAGGCATCGCACGTCTGCAACGAAACCATGTATAAAAGCACGAAGTATTACTTTGATGTTGTTAATGCAAACAACTTTTACCATCACTTAGGAGTGAGCGATCGTGACTCCGGGGTCGTCGCGGTAGGATTCGGGCCGGTCGAGGTCTTCGTGCTCCGGCGGAGTCCCGGTCGGGAAGAGATGAGAGAGAAAAGTTCCGTCGGGAGTGCTAATGTCGCCCGGGCCTGTTCCTGCACAAAGGCGGGTCGGAGGAAGCTTCGCCCGATCCCTCCGACGCTCAAGTCAGCTTCCCCCTGGAAGATGAGGATTCGAGGGTTCTCGTTTTTGAATTGGTTACCAAGTCGTGGGGTCTAAAAAGCTCTTCTTCACCTTACTCTTCCGTCGCTTAAATATGTCGGGTGGTTAGCGCGTTTCTGGTTGCGTCTGAGGCGGTGTGCGGTGCAGCTCCGCTAGGCGATGTCGTGGTGACTCTCGCCTGAACCTGGGTGAGGCGAGGCGAAATGGCGTCAGGTGTCAACCGGCCGTAGTTGGCGCAGAGGGCTATAATGTCATCGGGCGTGATACGAGATCCGATGTCACGTCACATTTAATACCCATAACACTAACCCCCTCGAAAAAAGCCCCTCATGCGGGACTAGCTCAGAAATTTGGTCATATTTTTTCGAAACCCGGTCGCATTTAGGCGGTCTGGCGGAGACTGTGTTTGGGGATGTGACTTGCCATGATACAAATGGTCGAGCTGTCGCTCAAGGCACAGAGAACCGAACCACCGTTTGGGATATAAAGGGGTCGAGCCGCCGCTCAAGACCCAGAAAATCGATGGTCGAGCCGCCGCTCAAGACCAAGAGAACCGAACCGCCGTTCGGGATAAGGGCCAGCGCCGCTCAAGACCTAAAGTCGATGGTCGAGCCGCTCAAGACCAAGAGAACCGGAACCACCGTTCGTGATAAGGTAAGTCGAGCCGCCGCCAACGTTAGGAAACAACTTTTCGTGGCGAGGTGCGCGCGAAGAAGGAAACTAAAGTCCGTCTCGATGCAGTTCGGGCCGTCGATGGCTCTCTGCTCACGGTCTCGTGGCTCTGCCGATGGGCCGTCGAGACAAGACTGCAGCAAGCGGGTCGGATGCTCCGCCAAACCCCTCCGCCCAAGTCGATTGGTGGCTCGTGGCGAAGTTCCCAGTGAGTTGCGGGGTGTCAAGTCTACTCACCTCTCGGAGTGTTTACGTGTGGAGCAAGGGTTGGAGGAAAGAGATCGATTCCAATCTCGAGTCCCCTCTCGATCCCCTCTCCTCCCGGTCTTACTGTTCGGCTTAAATAGGTGGGACGGAGGGCACGCTCCATCTGCGGTGGCGTCTGGGCACGACCTCGCAGTCGGTGCCGTGGTCAAGCTGAGCGGGTGGTTGGGGCGTCTTGAGGAGAAGCGGCGTCGGGCGGTCAAATCGCGGGTGTTATGGGGCGCGGGAGGCGATGGCGTCATCAGTGTCTGACCAGAAGACACGATGTCTCGTCATACTTAATACCCCTATCACTACCCCCCCCTCAAGAGGCCACTCCTGCGGGCCAATTCGGAGGGTGTTGCTCGGTAGAACCTGGTTGCCGACTGAGATCCCGGGCGGAAGTTCTGCCGTGTCGCGTCATAATCGACCGAATCCCTTTGCAGGATAGGGGTCGGCGCGCTCAAGACCGAAAGCCGATGATCGAGAGCTCGAGATCACATGCAGAACCAGCATTGGGATAAAGAAGTCGAGGAACCTCAAGACCAGCCATAGTCACGAACCGTCGTTGGGATGTAGTCTTGAGCCACGCTCAAGGCCTAGGATGCGATGATCGGGCGTCGCTCAAGATCATGTACCAAAGGGTCGAGGAACCTCAAGACCCGAAAGCCATAGTCACCGAACCGTCGTCCAGGGATATAGTGCGAGCCACGCTCGAGGCCTAGGATGCCGATGATCGGCCGTCGCTCGGGATCATGTGCGAACTACCGTTCGGGATAGAGAAGTCGAGAGGCGCGAGTTCCGTTTGCCAAGCCGGCGTCCGTGTCGAGAGTTGAGACTTCGCGAGTGGGCGATTGAACGATGTGTGGCGTGCTCGAGGTAAGCGGCGATGTCAAGTCTCATTCTGACCCGTCGTTGGGTACTAGGGGTCGAGTCACGCTGCGACTTGCAAAATCGTGATAAGCCGAAGCTGCCGTTCGAATGTGTGTGGCCTGCCGCTCAAGGCACAGGAAGCGAGTAGCGACTGCCGTTCGGGATGTGTGTGGCCTGCGCTCGAGGGCACAGGAAGCGAGTAGCGACTGCGTTCGGGATAAGAAGTCGAGGAGGCGCGATTCTCCTTGCCAAGCCGGCGTCCGGAAGTCGGGGTTGAGGCAGCGCAGTCCTCCACCTTCTGACCCATCGTTTTGGTACAAAGGGTGAGTCACGCCGCGACCGAGAAACCATAATGGCCGAACCGTCGTTCGGGAGGAAAAAGAAGTCGAGGAGGCGCTCGATTCTCCTTGCCAAGCCGACGTCCGGAAGTCGGGGTTAAGGCAGCGCAAGGTCCTCCTCACCTTCAGACCCGTCATTTTGGTACAAGGGTCGAGTCACGCCTGCGACCGAGAAACCATAATAGCCGAACCGTCGTTCGGGAGGAAAGAAGTCGAGAGCGCCGATTCTCCTTGCCAAGGCGTCAGGAAGTCGAGGGGTTGAGGCGCAAGGTCCTCCACCTTCTGACCCGTCATTTTGGTACAAGGGTCGAGTCACGCCTACGACCGAGAAACCATAATAGCCGAACCGTCGTTGGGATAAATGTGGCGGCCGCGCTCAGGCTCGAAGACCGATGGTCGGCTGCGCTCAAGACCTAGAAGACGAATAGCCGAATCGCCGTTCGGGAGAAGCGGCGCGCTAAAGGCCAGAATGCCGATGGTGCTGCTCAAGACCTAAAGCCAGTGCGCTTCGGCTCGCGATAGTGCGGTTCTTTGGAATCGAGCAGGCGTGCGGGATAAGTTTCTTACAGGGGGTGTACCGTCGGCTCTTCATCAATATGGCCGCGCATTGCCGATGTGATGCTATTGGGCGTTGTGGCGGTGTCATCTTTGTCACCCTCGGGAGGCGAAAGGTCGAGCCCCTTTCTATAAGTAGGGAGCTCGCGTCTCTCTATCACTTTATCGGAGTTTCCATCTCTTGTCTGCCGTCGTCTTCCTTCAAGTTTTCTCCATAGGCTCGGTGCCTTTTAACTTCTTCGGATTTCTTCCATTATAGGTTAGTGTGCGATGGGTCTTCCTTCCACTTCCTCTTCCTCGGCTTCTTCCTCCTCCTCCCCCATCAGTTTACAACCCGTGTTGCCGCTCCCCTTCGTCTCCTCCTTCGGCCCTTCCTCGGATCAGGCGCGCGCGTTAGAGGCCTTAATGTGGCGCCGACCAAGACTCCATCTTGGATGGCGTGCGGTGGGGATACTCGTGGCGCTCGGCATCGGGCGTTCAACCTCGGCTGAAGCGGGGCAGCGGGCTTTGACCCGGTTCCCAAGGGCTTTGCCACGGCGCGATGCCCTAGAGGCCGGCCTGCGCCTTCCTCTGCACCCAATCATTGTATCCTGCATCTCCCTGTGGCGTATTTCGCCTTCCCAGATAACTCCCAACTCCTGGCGGTATTTGGTGGCTTTCCTGGGGGAATGCCATTACGCCAATATCGCCCCGACCATAACCTCTTCCTCTCCTGCTTTCGCCTCTTCAAGGGTGGGGCTACTTCTGGCCATACGACACAGGTTTGGGTTAGCGGCGCCCCACCAATAACAAAGGGTGGAAGAGGCGCTTCTTTTTGTCAGATGCCAAGAGGGTGGGTTTTGGGGTTCGGTGGTCATCAAGGACCATCGATAACTCGGCCCCAGTGAGTGCGAGGCGCGCTCACCTTGGCGGTGAGGGTAATCCTCCCTTCCTCTCAAGCCATCCGCAACATGTCGGAGCAGTGGCTGGTGGAGGCCGGACTAAGTCCGCACCCTCGGGGTAGGCCGTCGTTGTTTCGTCTTTCTTTTGGATTGCTGTCGTACTCTATCTTCTGACATATCTGTTGTTCTTCGCAGGGATGGTGAACCTGCGGTCCTTCCACGACTCGGGTGCTCCGAGGGGACCATCTCCGCGCTCTCCGGCGGTCTCAAAGCGAGCGGGGGGCGGCTCCCCTCGCAGATTCTTTGGCGCCGAAGAAGAGGCGAAGGCCAGGGCGTGGTGGACACAGCGCCGGCCATTGTCTTGGCCGGGCGTCGAGCGGCCAGGGCACCAGCCTGCCGAGAAAGGCTGGTCCCGGCCGGCGGCCGGAAGGTCAGCGTTCCCCCAGCCATGCGGGACACATGCGGGATCACGTCGGGAAGGATCAGCCGTTCCTTTCGAATAATGGGGAGGTCCCGCCGGGGCAGCGGGCGACCCTCGTGGCCGGTGGCATGGTACATCCCGGGGACAAGGTGTGGAGTCGGGGAGAGCCCTCGGCGCTATCTCGAGGCGCTCCATCCCGACATGGCTCGGGACCTATACACGCTTCCCTCGGTAGCGCTGCTCGCCAAGTCCGCTAAGTCGGCGATGTGGGTAAGCACCGTTTTGCTTATATCCTCTTGGCTGGGCTCTGGTCATCACTTTCAGCATCTTTTTCTTGTGCGGAATCTCCACTACACCACTGCCCTCCTCGGCCAAGGGTGCGACGATTCCGGTCGCCAGTGCTGGCACAGGTGGCGCAACGAGTTGCGCGCCCGGCTCGAGAAGCCAGGAGTCGGGACCGAGGTGGTTCTTTTGCCGAGCAGTGGCGCGGACATGGCGCGAAGTGGCGTCGACCGCCGAGCTTCGAGGCCGCCTCGGCGGCGGCCGGGCTGCGAAGCTCCTCGGACGTTGAAGGCGGAGAACGCCTCCGGATGGAGAGGCCTCGGGATTAGGCTGCCAAGCGACCTCGAGGAGGCGAGCTGCGAGCCGCGAGAAGCCCTTGCGCGGTGGAAGGGAGCGGCGAAGGACCGGGAGGCGATCAGCGCATACAAGAAGTCGGAGGGCTTCCTCCTCGGCCTGGGCCGGACGGGCGTGTATCGTCTGAATATGGGTACAAAGTTGCCACTGGCCCGGTTCGAGCATGTCCTCCGAGGCTCAGCGGTCGAGGAGAATCGCCGTTTCATGCCCGAAGATCATGGGAGTCGACATGCTGGCGAGGTTCCCTTCGGCGACCTTCACAGCTGCGGCCTGAAGACTTCTTTTCTTCTTTTTGGAGGGCTTTCCCTTGCTTTTTGTAATGTTACTTCCCCACTTAGGGGCACATTTTGTAATCCAAAACTCTTTTGGCAATACAAATATGTTTTCTTCATTCTCCGACTTCCTTCGAATGTCCTGAGTTTGACATCGATCTACCTCCGTTTTGTCCTTAGACAAAATATTTCCTGAGGTTGTGGACGTTCCAAGTCCTCGAATCGCCGCTACCATAGTCGCGAGCCGAACGCTCCTGGCCTGGACTACTCGGATTACTCGTGAGGGGCCTTCCCACTTAGGTGCAAGCTTGCCCTTGAGTGAGCGGGTCGCCATCGCCTTGCGTAGGACTAAGTCGCCCATCCCGAGGGGTCGAGGGCGCACCCTCTTGTTGTAACTCCTGGCTACACTTCTGTTGTACGCCAGCATTTTTACATGTGCGCTGGCCCTGCGTTCCTCCAGCAGGTCTAGGCCAGCGCGAACTCCCTGGGCCGAGGTGGATTCCTCATAATTCTCCACTCGGAATGTTGGGATGATCAGCTCGGCAGGTAGGACTGCTTCCACGCCGAATGCAAGGTCAGAGGGACTCGCCTGCCGCCTTTGGGGTAGTCCGCAGGACCATAGGATGTTCGGGAGCTCGTCGACCCAGCTCGATCGGGCTTCCAAAGTCCTTTCCTAAGTCCATCCAGATAGATCGGTTGGTTACCTCGGCAAGCCCGCTGGTCCGGGTGGGCCACCGAGCTAAACCGCACCGGATGTGATAAGTCGCGCAGTAACTCCGAGAACCGGTGCCGGGCGACCGGGTGCCGTTATCGCGATGATAACGCTGGGCAGACCGAATCGGTCACGATGTTCTTCCATACGAACTGCTCGACCCGCTCCCGTAATGGTTGCCGTGGCTCGCCTCCACCCACTTGGTGAAGTAATCTATCCTCACAATGATATGTCTCCGCCGGCCGGACGGGGAACGGCCCCAAGAGGTCCATTCCCATTGAGCGAAGGGCCAGCGCACCATGGAGGCGAGCGGACCGCGGGAGCCGCGGGCTCGGCCCGGCGCCGCAGTGTCGCACCGCCGCACGAAAGCCTTGGCGCTCGTGCAGCGAGGCCGCACACCCCGGCGCAAGATTTGAAGGCCAAAGTTCGGCCACCCATGTGCTCCCCACAAATCCCGCCGTGGACCTCGGCGAGAATCAGTTCCGCCTCTTCGGGATCTAAGCATCGAGTAGGGGTGGGAAAAGACCTTTGTAGAGTCGGTCGCCGATTTCACAAGCACCACGCTCGAGTTCGGCGGAGCCGCGTGCCTTGCCCTCATCACCGGCAGGATCCTCGCTTGTACTTCAAGATTTCCCGGATCCACGTTGGTGGGGTGGTCGACTCCGGATCCCCGATCTCCATGACGGCCACCGACCGTGTGTCACTCCTCGACCGGATGTCCTCCGGATCGGCCCCGAGGCCGGGCCATGAGCTGGTCCGCCTGCTCGGGACCCGCACCCCGGACAGAGTGAAGCGGGAAAGTTAGAGGTTTGGGCTTTTACCTCGGCCAGTATCCGACATGGTCGAGTCCCGCGCTCGACATTTCCACCAACTTGCTCGGCGACAAGTTGGGAATCCGTGAGAATGTGGATTGCTCCTAGTTGCATCTCGCCGCCAAACGGAGGCCTCGCCAACAGCGCTCGTATTCGCCTCGTTGTTTGTGGCCGGAAGCCGGCGGAGGGAACGCCGAAGCGTGTCCGCCGGGTCCTCCAAAATGAGTCCGCGCGCCCCCCGAGCCGGAAGACCCATCCACGCAAAGCATCCAGCCTCGTGGTTTGGCTCAACGCCTTCGCTCCGGTGGTGTCAACTCCGAGATGAAATCGGCCAAGGCCTGGGCCTTGATGGCTGTCCTCGGCTTGTAGCAGAGGTCGAACTCGGATAGCTCCACCGACCACTTTAGGAGACGCCCGCTACGCACGCCAAACTTAGAAAGAACTTGACGCAGGGGTTGGTCGGTCACTTCAATCGTATGGGCTTGGAAGTAAGGGCGAGCTTCCAGCCGCTAGAATGAGTGCCAATGCCGCCTTTCAATGGGAGGATAGCGCCCGCCCACTGAGCACATGGTCGGTGTAGTAAATCGGGTGTTGCGCTCGGAGGCTTCTTTCACAAGCACCGAGCTATCGCATGCCGGGATGCCGCCAGATAGAGGGTGAGTTTTTCCGCGCATACACCGAGGTAAGTCGGGTAGCTCGAGAGGTGCTGCCTGTATGGCGAAGGCCTTCTCGCACTCCGCCCATTGAAAGTTCTTCGGTCTTGAGGACTCGGAAGAAAGGGAGGCACTTATCTCCGATCGATAGAAACCGGATAGAGCCGCTTATCCTTCCGTTAAGGCATTGAAGCTCCTTAACGGTGCTTGGAGATCTCATGTCGGTGAGAGCTCGATCTTCTCGGGTTGGCATCAATTCCTCTCTCGTATGATGAACCCGAGGAACTTGCCCGATGTCACGCCGAAGACGCACTTGGCCGGGTTCAGGCGCATCCCATACCTTCTCAATGTGGCGAAGGTTTCCGCAAGTCGTCGAGGTGTGCAGCCCCTGTGCGACTTTTCACGATCATGTCGTCCACATAGACCTCCATATTTCGCCCTATTTGCCGGCGAACACCTTGTTCACCATCCTTTGGTAGGTGGCGCCTGCATTCTTTAACCCGAATGGCATAACTTTGTAGAAGTAGGCTCCCTGGGGTGTGTGGAAGGCTGTATGTTGCCTATCCTCGGGGGCCATCCGGATCTGGTTGTAACCGGAGTAGGCGTCCATGAAGGAGAAACGGGCGTACCCGGCGGTTGAGTCGACGGTTAGTCGATCCTTGGTAGGGGAAGCAATCGCCGGGCAGGCCCGATTTAGATCGATGTAGTCAACGCATCCTCCGGCTTCCATTAGGTTTCTTGGCGAGGACTACATTGGGACCACCGCTGCGAACCGGACCTCCTCAATGAAATCGACGCCAAGAGCCTATCAACTTCCTGCGGCTTGTTGGCGCTCGAGGACCGAGGCGAGGTCTTTGTCTCACCGAGCGGGCGGTCGGGGAGATATGTAGGTGGTGTTGGGAGACCTCGGGGTCGATTCCCGGGAGGTCGGCAGCTGTCCAGGCAAAGACATCGGCGCTTTCCTGGAGGAGGCTGATGAGTTGCGCCCGCTCTTGATCACCCAGGTCCGGGCCAATCCCGACTGTCCGATCGGGACGGTCATCTTGCAGCGGGATATTGACCGCCGGGTTTGTTGGCTCGGGATGCTCGGTCGGGCGCTGCACCCCGCGCGGGTCTTCGAGAGGCGGTTCCGGCCTTTTCCTCTTACCCAGGGAGGTCGCCGTCAAATAACACCGCCTGGACTCTTGAGGGTCTCCCCGCACCTCCCCGACTCCGGCGCTGGTAGGGAACTTCAGTGTCCGGTGGTATGTGGACGAACGGCCCTTAGCCGGTTGAGGTGGGTCGGCCCAGATGGCGTTACGCAGTGGGGAGGTTGACCACCAGAGAAGTTACCAGCAGAGTTTTGGCCTTCGGGGAGTCGCCGAGGGTCAATGGTAGGGTTACTGCACCCCGCGGCGAGATCGAGTCGCCAGTGAAGCCGGTGAGCGCCGAGTGCAAAGGCTTTAGGGCTTCCTTCGGCAGCCCCAGCTTCAGAAAGGCCTCGAAGTAGAGGATGTCGGCGGAGCAGGTAGTTTTTCGACAGAGAGGCCCTCCTTCTAGCGCCAATCTGTTAGGGGAAACAACTTTTTACCGTGACCCCGGGGCGCGTGGCGCGAAATCCGGAAACCGGGGTCGCCTCGATGCAGTTCGCCCGTCGATGGCTCCGCCACGGCCGTCGAGCTCTCCGAAGCGCGCGCTCCTCGGCCTTCGGGACGAAGTCTGCGCAAGGCGGTCGGATGTTCCGCCCACCTCCGGCGCCCATCGGTGTCGGCACTGTCGTGAGTTCCTCAGAGAGGGAATTGCGGGGTGTCCGAGTCTACTCACCTCTCGGAGTGTTTATGGGAAGAAGAAGAAGAAGAACCTGAAGAAGATGATAATGGTCGAAACCCCTCCCGAAACCCCTTTGGGGAAGTCCTCTCTCACTTTTCTCCTCCCTCCCTGTCCTACCTGTTCGGGTTAAATAGGTGGGGCGGAGGGCACGCTTCCGACTGTCTGCAGGTGGCGTACGGGCCTGACCGTGCAGGTCGGTGCCGTGGTCAGCTTGGTGGGTAGTTGGGGCGATGCTGAGGAGAAGCGACGTCGGGCTGTCACACCGTGGGCGTTGTGAGCGCAGGAGGGGCGATGACGTCAGCCGGGTGTACGACCGAAGACCAGATGTCTCGTCATACTTAATACCCTTATCACCACTCAAGACCCAAAAAGTCGATGGTCGAGCCGCCGCTTAAGACCAAGAGAACCGAACCGCCGTTCGGGATAAGGGGTCGAGCCGCCGCTCAAGACCAAGAGAATCAAACCGTCGTTTGGGATAAGGGGTCGAGCCATCGCTCAAGACCCATAAAACCGATGGTCGAGCCGCCGCTCAAGACCAAGAGAACCGAACCGCCGTTCGGGATAAAGGGTCGAGCCGCCGTTCAAGACCCAGAAAACCGATAGTCGAGCCGCCGCTCAAGACCAAGAGAGCCGAACCGTCGTTCAGGATAAGGGGTCGAGCCGCCGCTCAAGACCCAGAAAACCGATGGTCGAGCCGTCGCTCAAGACCAAGAGAGCCAAACCGCTGTTCGAGATAAGGGGTCGAGTCGTCGCTCAAGACCCAGAAAATCGATGGTCGAGTCGCCACTCAAGACCAAGAGAACCGAATCGCCGTTCGGGATAAGGGGTCGAGCCGCCGCTTGTTAGGGGAAACAACTTTTTTACCGTGACCCCGGGGCGCGCGGCGCGGAATCCGGAAACCGGGGTCGCCTCGATGCACGGTTCGGGCCGTCGATGGCTCCGCTTCCGCCTCCCGACCGCTCCGAAGCGGCGGCGGCGCTCGATCGTCGAGACCTGCAGCAGGGCGGGTCGGATGCTCTGCCCGACCCCTTCGACGCTCAAGTCAGTCCTCGCCCGTCGGCCGAGCTCCCCAGAAAAAAGATGGTTGCGGGGTCCTTCAAGTCTACTCACCTCCCGGAGTGTTCATTCTTCTGCCTGTCTTACCCATTCGGCTTAAATAGGTCGGACGGATGGCATGCTTCCGGCTGCGTCTGCGGGTGGCGTACGGGCCTGACCTCGCAGGCCGGTGCCGTGGTCAACTTGGCGAGTAGTTGGGGCGATGCAGAGGAGAAGCGACGTCGGGCGATCAAATCGTGGGAGTAATGGAGCGCAGGAGGGGCGATGACGTCATCCCGGTGTACGACCCAAGACCAGGTGTCACGTCATACTTAATACCCCTAACACTACCCCTCCTCAAAAGCCACTCCTGCGGGACGATCTTGAGGATTGGGGGGTGTTGCTCGGAAAAAACCTGGTTGTCGACTGAGATCTCGGGTGGAGGTTCTGCCGTGTCGCGTCATAATTGACAGAATCCCTGTGCAGGATAAGGGGTCGAGACGCCGCTCAAGACCCTGAAAACCGGTGTTCGAGGTAGCTCGAGACCATGTGACCGAACCGTTCGGGATAAAGGGGGTCGAGAGCCTCAAGACCCGAAAACCATAGTCACCAACCGTCGTTCGGGTATAGGCCGAGCCGCTCAAGGCCTAGGAAGCCGATGGTCGAGCCGCCAAGACCATGTAACCATCAACCGCCGTTCGGGATAAAGGATCGAGGCGACACCCAATCGCCGCCAATCCAACGCGTTCGATCGTCGGTCGAGACCCGCGCAAGGCCCTGGAAACCAATGGTTGAGGAACTCAGGACCATGTAACCGAACCGCCGTTCGGGATATAGGGCCGAGCCGCCGCTCAAGGCCTAGAGAACCAGTGGTCGAGCCGCCGCTCAAGACCTGGAAAACCGATATTGCCGAACCGCCGTTCGGGATATAGGGCCGAGCCGCCGCTCAAGGCCTAGAGAACCAGTGGTCGAGCCGCCGCTCAAGACCTGGAATACCACCTCGCCGAACCGCCGTTCGGGATATAGGGCCGAGTCGCCGCTCAAGGCCTAGAGAACCAGAGGTCGAGCCGCCGCTCAAGACCTGGAAAACCGAACCGCCGCCGTGCCGCTTCGAAAAATGGCTCGCAATAGTGCGGTTCTTTGGAATCGAGATACCGGGCGTCTGGGTAAGTGCCACGGGCGGTGGACACGTCACCTCTTCATTATGATGCCGGGCGCTCGCCGTGCGATGCTATTGGGCGGTGTTGCAGTGTCATGCTGTCGCCTGCCTCGGGAGACGAAAGGCCGAGGCCCCCCTTTCTATAAATAGCGAGCTCCGCGACACTCTGTCACTTTTATCAGGAGTTTTTCTCTCTAGTCCCGCTGCTTCCTTTCCTTCAGTTTCCTCCCTTGGCTCGGTGTTCTTTGACTTCTTCCAGTCGATTCCTTCCACTATAGGTTAGTGCGTGATGGCTCTTCCTTCCACCTCCTCCTCATCTGCTTCTTCCTCTTCCTCCCCCTCTGTTACAACCCGTGTCGCCGCTCTCCCCTCATCTCCTCCTTCCAGCCCTTCCTCAGGTGCGGAAGCGGCGCGTGCGCTAGAGGCCATAATGTGGCCGCACGACCAGGATTCCACTTTGGATGAGCGCATGGTAGGGATTCTCCGTGGCGCTCGGCATCCGGAAGAATACAGCCTTCGGCCCCAGCCGGGCAGCGGGCTTTCGACCCAGTTCTAAGGGCTTTGCCACGACCGCGATGCCTTAGAGGCTGGCTGCGCCTTCCCCGCACCCAATCATAGTGTCTTGCAACTCCCTGTGGCGTATTTCGCCTTCACATATATCTCCCAACTCTTGGCGGTATCTGGTGGCGTTCCTGGGGGAATGCGATTACGCCGATATCGCCCGACCATAACCTCTTCCTCTCCTGTTTCCGCCTTTTTAAGGGTGGGGATACTTCCTTGCCGCCGGACAAGGTTCGGGTTAGCGGCGCCCCACCAATAATAAAGGGTGGAAGAGGCGCTTCTTTTTCGTCGATGCGGAAGGTGGGGTTTTGGGGTTCGGTGGTCGTCGAGGACCATTGATAACACCTGCCCGAAACTCAATGCCGAGGCGTGCTCACCTCGAGCGGTTAAGGGTAATCCTCCCTTCCTCGCAAGCCATCGCAACATGTCGGAGAAGTGGCTTGTGGAGGCGGACTTAGTCCGTGCTCACGGGGTAGGCTATTGTTGTCTCGCGTCTTTAGGCTTGCTGCCGCATTCCAGTTTCTAACTCATCCTCTTTCTTTGCAGAGATGGTGAACCTGCGGTCCTTCCATGACTCGGGCGCTCCGACAGGACCGTCCCCGCGCTCTCCGGGGGTTCCCAAGCGGGCGGGGGGTGGTTCCCCGCGCACCACTGAGGAGGGGCGCCCAAAGAAGAGGGCCAAGGCCCAGGTCGTGGTGGACCTGGAGATGCCTGTGGCTCCATCCGCCGAGACGACCGAACGACCGGGCGCCTCCGCTCCTGCCGAGAGCGGGCCCGGCCGAGGGACGGCCGGGAAGGGTCAGCGTCCTCGGCCATGAAGGACTTATGCCGAGTTCGTCGGGAAGGATCAGCCATTCCTTTCCCGAGTGATGGGCGAGGTCCCTTCGGGGCCGCTGAGCGACCCTCTGGTGGCCCGGTGGCATGGTCTGTCCCGAGGGGACAAGGTGTGGGTCGGGGGAGAGCCCTCGGCCAGCTACCTCCGGGGGGCGCTCCATCCCGACGTTGCTCGGGACCTATACACGCTCCCCTCGGAAGCACTAATCGCCAAGTCGTGTTGTGGGTAAGCCGTCTTGCGTGTACTCTCTTGGCTAAGCACTTGTTCATCTTTTTTAGCTTTTCCCTTCTATGCAGAATCTCCACTACACAACGGCCCTTATCGACGGGGTGCAGGACGCCGTCGGTTGGTGGGGATGCGGCGCGCAACCTCGAGTTGCGCCGCCCTGAGAGGCGAGCGGGTGGACCGGCGGTTGCTGCTTTGCCGAGCGTCGTGGCGGCCGACGCGGCGCGGAAGTCACGCGCGACCGAGCTTCGAGGCCGCCTCGGCGTCGGAGAGGTTGCGAAGCATCTCGGACGGAGAAGGCGGAGAACCGCCTCCGGATGAAGGAGGCTTGGAGTTGGCCGCCAAGCGACTTCGAGAGAGGCCGAGTGAAGGCCGCCCAGAAGCTCTTGCAGCGGCGGAAGCGATCGGCCGGAGAGGGACCGGGAGGCGATCGAGGCGTACAAGAAGTCGGAGGGCTTCCTCCTGGGCCGACCGGCGAGGGTATCATACAGTATGGGTACAAGGTTGCCCGGTTCTGGCGTGCCCTCGTGCCCTCGGCGCGGTCGAGAGGATCCCTTTACCTCCCGCCCCGAGGACCGAGGGGTCGACATGCCGAGAGGTTCCTTCGACGACCTTCCCGGTTTTCTTCTTTTTGGAGGGCCTTCCCTTGTCTTTGTAATCCTTCCTTCCCCTCTAGGGGCCCATTTTTGTACTCCAAATCTTTTGGTAATATAATTTCCTTTTTCATGGCAATATAATCTCCGCCTTTATTCCAATAGCCCGAGTCACACATTGGCCTGCTTCTGTTTCGTCCTTAGACAAAATACTTCTTAAGGTTCTGGACGTTCCAGGTCCTCGGGAATTGCTGCCCGGTCATAGTCGCGAGTCGGAACGTCCCCGGTCGGACGACTTTGATTACGCGGTAGGGGCCTTCCCACTTAGGTGCAAACTTGCCTCTCGAGTTGGCGGGGTCGCATACTTCCGCCTTGCGTAATACTAAGTCTCCTATCCAGAGAGGTCGGCGCACCTTCTTGTTATAACCGGTAACACTCACGTATGCGCCCGGCATCTTTACGTCTTGCGCGTTGGCCTGCGTTCTTCCGGCAGGTCTAGGCCAGCCCGAACTCCACTGGGCGAGGTGGATTCCTCATAGTTCTCCACCGGAATGTCGGAATGACCAACTCGGTGGTAGGACTGCTTCCACGCGAATGCCGGTGTGGGGACTCGCGGCCGTCTTGAGTAGTTCGCAAAGACCATAGGATGTTCGGGAGCTCGTCGACCCAGCTCGATCGGGCTTCCAAAGTCCTTTTCCTAAGTCCATCCAGGATAGATCGGTTGGTCACCTCAGCGAGCCCGTTGGTCTGGGGGTGGGCCACCGAGCTAAACCTCAACTAGATGTGATAAGTCGCACAGAACTCCGTAAACCGAGTGCTGGCGAACTGGGTTCCGTTATCAGTGATGATAACGTTGGGCAGACCGAATCGGGTCACGATGTTCTTCCATACGCCGATTCGACCCGTTCGGCGTAATGGTTGCGGGGCTCGGCTTCCACCCACTTAGTGAAATAATCTATCCCCACGATGGTATGTCTCCATTGCTGCCGGACGCCGGGAAACGGCCCCAGGTCCATTCCCCATTGAGCGAAGGCCAGCGCAATCCATGGAGGTGGCGGGACCGCGAGGCTGCGGGACACGAACTGTGCGGCGGCAAGTGTCGCACCGCGCACGAAAGCCTTGGCGTCTCGGTGCAGCGTTGGCGATAATAGCCACAGCGTTTTGAAGGCCAAAGTTCGACCGCCCATGTGCTCCCCACAAGTCCCGCGTGAACCTCGGCGAGAATCACTTCCGCCTCGCCGGGATCTAAACATCGCGATAGGGGATGGGAAAGCGACCTTTTGTAGAGCGGTCGCCAATCTCGCGATACCACGCTGGTTTCGGCGGAGCCGCCGCGCCTTGACCTCATCCTCAGGCAGGATCCCATCGCGCTTATACTTCAGCACTTCCTGAATCCACGTAGGTGGAGAGGTCGGGACTCCGGGATCCCCTATCTCCATGATGGCCACCGACCGGTGTGTGAGCTCTTCGACCTCGGGATGTTCCTCTGGATCGGCTCCCGAGGCTAATTTCATGAGCTGGTCCGCCCGCTCGTTTTGGGACCTGGGCACCCTGGACAGAGTGAAGCGAGGAAAGTTAGAGGTTTGGGCTTTTACCTTGGTCAGGTATTTGGACATGGTCGGATCCCGCGCCCGATACTCTCCGCCAACTTGTTCGGCGAGTTGGGAATCCGTGAGAACATGGACTGCTCTCGGTGCATCTCGGTACGCCAAGCAGAGGCCTGCCAAACGCGCCTCGTATTCCGCCTCATTGTTCGTGGCCTCGAAACCGAAGCGGAAGGAACGCTCGAATGCGTGTCCGTCGGGGTCCTCCAAAATGAGCCCGGCGCCAGCTCCCCTGGAGCTGGAAGACCCATCCACGTGCAGGGTCCAGTCTCGGTGGATTTGCTCAACGCATTCCGTTTCCGACTGTGTCAACTCCGAGATGAAATCGGCCAAGGCCTGGGCCTTGATGGCTGTTCTCGGCTTGTAGCAGAGGTCGAACTCGGATAGCTCCAGGCCATTTTAGGAGGCATACGCTCGTCAAATTTAGAAAGAACTTGGCGCGGGGTTGGTCGGTCATTACCTCAATCGTATGGGCTTGGAAGTAGGGCGTAGCTTCCGGGCCGCTAGGACAAGTGCCAATGCCAACCTTTCAATGGGAGGGTAGCGCTGCTCGCCCGCGCAACACATGGCGATGTAGTAAACCGGATGTTGCGCGTCGGGGCTTCCTTCAGCGATCGAGCTCCTTTGCATCTTTGAGATGCCGCGGTAGAGGTAAGCTTTTAGCGCGGACACCGAGATAAGGCGGGGAGCTCGGATAAGTCTTGCCGGGCTTGTGAAGGCTTCCTTGCATTCTGCCGTCCATTGGAAGTTCTTTGGATCTTTGAGAACTACGAAGAAAGGAAGGCACTTATCTCGGCCAGGACAAAAAGCGGAGACGCTATCCTTCCGTTAAGGCACTTTGAAGCTCCTTTTCTTGTTCTTGGCCATCTCATGTCGGTGAGAGCTCGGATCTTCTCGGGGTTGGCATCAATTCCTCTCTCGTGTATGATGAATCCGAAGAACTTCCCTGATGTCACGCCGAAGACGCACTTGGCTGGATTAAGGCGCATCCCATATCTTCTCAGCGTAGAGAAGGTTTCCCGCAAGTCGTCGAGGTGTGCAGCCCCTGTGCGACTTTTCACGATCATGTCGTCAACATATACTTCCATGTTTCACCCTATTTGCTGGGCGAACACCTTGTTCACCATCCTTTGGTAGGTGGCGCCTGCGTTCTTTAACCCGAACGGCATGACCTTGTAGAAGTAAGCTCCTTGGGGTGTATGGAAGGCCATATGTTGTTGATCCTCGGGGGCCATCCGGATCTGGTTGTAACAGGAGTAGGCATCCATGAAGGAAAAACGGGCATGCCCCGCGGTTGAGTCGACCAGTTGGTCGATCCTAGGCAAGGAAGCAATCGCCGGGCAAGCACGATTTAGATCGGTGTAGTCGACACACATCCTCCGGCTTCCATTAGGCTTCGACGAGGACTACATTGGACAGCCATCGAGGATACGGACTTCCTCAATGAAGTCGACGCCAAGAGCACATGTCGACTTCCATTTGCACGACTGTTGGCGCTTGAGGGCCCGAGGCGGGGTTTCTGTCTTCACCGAAGCGGCGTGATCGAAATGTGCGAGATGGTGTTGAAGACTTGATCGATTCGGGAGGTCGGCGGTATCGGCGAAGACATCGGTGCTTTCTGGAGGAGGCGATGGTGTGCCGCTCTTGATCATCGGTCGGGCGATTCGACGTCCGATTGGGACGGTCGACTTGCAGCGGAATATTAACGCGGGTTTGTCGGCTCGCGCGTATGGGTCGGGGTGGCCCATGCGCGCCGTGCGAGGACTCCCGCAGTTGTCGTTCGATCGGGATGGATTAGAATGCCCCTCGGTCGTTCTTCCTTCCTTCCCGACATCCGGGACTCGGCGCCACATATTGACTTGCGCTGAAACATCTCCGCGATGGGCGCGGTCGCTCCACCAAGGACCAGCAAAACCTCGGCGGTCGCAGCCCCATCATAAACGCTGCATCAATAACGATGGGTGAGCATCAGATAACTCCGTGCCTCCGTGGTAAACCTTCGCACAAAGTGGGAGAGGGTTCGTCTTCTTTGCTTCGGACCCGGGAGGAGTGCGGCAAGGCTTTGGTCGCGCCAAAAAGCGTGGCTCGAAGTCCTTGGCGAGCTGTTCAAAGGATGTCACCGTCCGCTTTTTAAGGTGCCGTACCACGTGGCGGATCCTTTCAGCGTGGTGGGGAGGCACATCAAGGCGTCGAGGTTCCATATAGGGCCATTTGAGCGGAAGCGGTGGCGTGATTCGCTGGATCATTGACTCCATCATAAAGGTCGATGGAGGAGCGGAAGTTCAAGGGCACTGGTATTCCCGTATGTCGCTGTGACGGGGACTCCGGTGGGACACTTCCCTCTGCTCTTCTTTGGACTTACGGCGTCCTTTGCACCTCATCCTGACGCTGTGCAATGGAACGGATTTGAGCCCAAAATAAGTCCGTCGAATCTGAGGACACCGCCTCGGGTTCGGGCGGGACGTCTAGGTTTTCAAGAGCCCGGGTTCCGTCCTGAACCGGCGCGGGAGGTCAGGGAAGATGGTACCGGCGGGATTGCCTCATGATGCCGGGGGAGGGGTTCCGGCCTTTGGAGGGTCGGCTCTGCCGCCTCCTGGAGTAGGCGAGGGAGGACGGCCTGGACAGACAGTACTTGCCAGGGTTCGGACCTGTTGGGAAAGGTCCTGAAAGGCCTCCGCGGTGACGGGGGGAGGAAGCGGAGGAACCCGACTCGGCGGGGTAGAGTCGGCGTCGCTAAATATACTCGATGGCGATCTGCGTAGTCGCGGCGGATCGTCCTCGGGGTTGGAGGTGCATGGGACCTCTGCGGAGGTGCCAGCCGGAAGCGACCTTTCGTCCATGTGTCGTTGAAGGCGGGGCAGGCAGACCCTCGACAGAAGGGCCCTCCTTCTAGCGCCAATCTGTTAGGGGAAACAACTTTTTTACCGTGACCCCGGGGCGCGCGGCGCGGAATCCGGGAACCGGGGGGTCGTCTCGGTACGGTTCGGGCCCGTCGATGGCTCCTGCTTCCACCTCCCGACCGCTCCGAAAGGCGACGGCACGCTCCGGTCGTCGAGACCTGCAGCAGGGCGGGTCGGATGCTCCGCCCGACCCCTCCGACGCTCAAGTCAGTCCTCGCCCGTCGGCCGAGCTCCCCAGAAAAAAGATGGTTGCGGGGTCGTTCGAGTCTACTCACCTCTCGGAGTGTTCATTCTTCTGCCTGTCTTACCCATTCGGCTTAAATAGGTCGGACGGATGGCATGCTTCCGGCTGCGTCTGCGGGTGGCGTACGGGCCTGACCTCGCAGGCCGGTGCCGTGGTCAACTTGGTGAGTAGTTGGGGCAATGCAGGGGAGAAGCGACGTCGGGCGATCAAATCGTGGGAGTAATGGAGCGCAGGAGGGGCGATGACGTCATCCGGGTGTACGACCCAAGACCAGGTGTCACGTCATACTTAATACCCCTAACACCGCTCAAGACCCAGAAAACCGATGGTCGAGCCGCCGCTCAAGACCAAGAGAACTGAACCGCCGTTCGGGATGAGAGGTTGAGAGTCCCGCGGCCCTTGGGCCGTTTCAAAAACCATTCGTACGAGCGTAGTTACGGGAATCGAGGGGGCGCTAGCGTGCCGCCCAAGTTACCCGCTTGGATGATCGACATGCCACGTCCCCATTAATATCGCGTCGTCGTTTGGACTGCCCGATGTGATGTGGGTGGGTGGTATGCGCGGTGACATGTTGTTGCCTACTTCGGGAGATGAAAGGGCGAAGCCTTTCTCTCTTTAAATAGCGCGGGTTGCGACACTTTGCAAATTTTTATCAGTGGGGTTTTCTGTCTTGAGTCCTGCCGTCTCCTTCTTCCGAACCTTCTTCCTTGGCTTCGGCGTCCCTCGCCACCCTTCAGTCGACCTTTTTCGCCGTAGGTCAGTGCAGAATGACTTCTTCTCCCACTTCTTCCTCTTCCTCCCCTTCCATCACCACTCGTGCTGTTGACCTTCCACCTTCTCCGCCTTCAAACCGTTCTTCTCATGAGGAGGCGGCGCACGCGCTGGAGGCCCTAATGTGGCCGCACGATCAAGATTCCACCCTTGATGATTCCTCCGTAGGGATCCTCCGGAAGCGCTACAGCATCCCGGAGGATTACATCCTCGTGGCCCCCGAAGCGGGGCAGCGGGCCTTCGATCCCGTTCCTAAGGGCTTTGCCTTGACCCTCGATGCCCTGGAGGCCGGTCTGCGTCTCCCCCTACATCCCGTCATCGTTTCCTGCCTATCTCTGTGGCGAATCTCGTCGTCACAAATAACACCCAACTCTTGGCGATATTTGGTGGTCTTCCTGGGGGAATGCCATTACGTCGATATCACCCCGACCCAAAACCTTTTCCTCTCGTGTTTTCACCTCTTTAAGGGATCGGGGGGATATTTTCTTGCTGCCCGGGCAGGATTCCGCGTCAGTGGCGCCCCTACAAATAACAAGGGATGGAAGAGACGCTTCTTGTATGTCCGATATGAAAAGGACTGGGGTTTCGGGGTTCGATGGTCTTCTAGGACCATCGACAATACGGCCCCGAAGCTGAACGCCGGAGAGCGTGCACATCTGGAGAGGCTGAGGGCAATCCTTCCCTCCTCTCAAGCCATCCGCAATATGTCGGAACGATGGCTTGTGGAAGCGGGACTTAGCCCACGCTCTCGGGGTAGGTCATTGATGTTCATCGCTTGGGTTCATGGCCGCTTCCTCATCCTAACCGGTCCTTTATTTCTCGTAGAAATGGTGAACCTACGGTCATTCCATGGCGTAGGGACTTGAGCTTGTCCCGCGTCGTCGCTGGTCTCTAGCGGCGGAGATTCCCAGCGGTCGAGGCGGCAGAAGAAAAATCCAAGGTGACGGATGCTCCGGATCCCAAGGTGCCGGCGACTCATCCTGAAGGGGCGACCGACAAGCGGAGCGACCGACCGGGAGCGCCCGCCCCACTTGAGGGGGCTGGGCCTAGTCAGGGGGCGATTGGGAAAAGCCTTCGCCCTCCGACCGTGAGGGACTTGTGCCGGGTTCCACCGTGCAGGGATGAGCCCTTCTTTTCTCGGGTAATGGGCGAAGTCCCTCCCGGGGGGGCGAGCGACCCTCTGGTCGCCCGGTGGGGCGGATTGTCCCGAGGGGACAAAGTGTGGATCGGGGGGAACCCTTCGGCCACCTACCTCCGGGGGGCGCTTCATCCCGATATAGCTCGGGATTTGTACACGCTCCCCTCGGAGGCTCTCATTGCCAAGTCAGCAAAATCGGCGATGTGGGTAAGCATCGTCTCGGGTGTCCCTTTCTAATTTTCTCCTTCTGTCGTTGTTTACTGTGTCCCTTTTGTGCAGAATCTCCACTACACCACTGCCTTGATCGACCGGGCACACGATGCCGGTCGGATCATAGGCGGCCTTTGCGAGCGCAATTCCGAACTGCGCCGGCAACTAGAGGAAGTTCGTGTTGGGTCTGGCCCCGAGGCGGTCGCCGCGGCCGAGAAACGGGCGGCCGACATGGACGCGGAAGTGGCTCGTCTAACCGCCGAGCTCGAGGCCGCGTCCGCATCTCATGCCAGCCTACAGAAACTACTGCGGACGGAGAAGCTGGAGAACCGTCTCCGGAAGACAGAGGCCTCCGACCTGGCTACGAAGCTGGCTTCTAAAGAGGCTGAGGCAAAAGCTTCCCAGGATGCACTTGCGGCGGAAGAACGCCTCCGACCAGAGAGGGAGCGGGAGGCGATCGAGCGCTACAAGAAGTCGGAGGGGTTTCTCCTCGGTTTGGATCGGACGGGCCGAGTATCCTACGAATATGGATACAAAGTGACCTTGGCTCGATTCCGGGCATGCCCTCCAGGTTCTGCGCTCGAGGAAGATCCTTTCACCTCCCGTCCCGAGGATCTGGGGGCAAGTATGCCCGAGGAGGATCCCTTTGATGACAGTCTAAAGGGGGCAGATTCCTAAGGGACGTCTTGTTTTTGTGGGGGTTTTTCCTTTTTGGCTATGTATACCTTTCCCTTTCTTAGGGATTCATTTTGTACTTTGAAATTTCGATAATCCACCTTCAGTAATGCAATTTTAGTATATGCAATGTTCGCCTTTCTGCTTGGTCTTTGATTTCATCGTAAAAACCTTCAGACAAAATATTTCATGAGGTTCTGGACGTTCCAGGTCCTCGGCACCTGCTGTCCCGACATTGTTGTGAGTCGGAATGTGCCCGGTCGGATGACTTTGCTAACGCGGTAAGGACCCTCCCACTTAGGTACAAGTTTTCCCCTTGCGCAGACGGGGTCACTTACCTCAGCCTTGCGCAATACCAAATCTCCCAACCCGAGAGGTCGAGGGCGAACTCCTTTGTTGTAGTTTCTGGCGACACTTCGGTTGTAGGCCAAGATTTTTAGGTGAGCGTCGGCTCTGCGTTCCTCGAGCAGGTCTAGCCCGGCTCGAACTCCCTGGGTCGACATCGGTTCTTCAAAGGCTTCTACTCGAGGAGTCGGTAAGACCACCTCGGCTGGCAGAACCGCCTCCGTGCCGAACGTCAGACTGTACGATGATTCGCCCGAAGCCGTTTTCGGGGTGGTTCGCAAAGACCATAGGATGCTCGACAGCTCGTCGACCCAGCTTGATCGGGCACTCAGAGTTCTTTTCTTAAGCCCGTCAAGGATGGATCGGTTGGTCACCTCGTTGAGCCCGTTGGTCTGAGGGTGGGCCACCGAGCTAAACCTTAACTGTATCTGATAAGTCGTGCAGAATTCCCTAAACCGAGTGCTAGCAAATTGAGTGTCATTGTCGGTGACGATAACTCTGGAGAGGCCGAATCGGGTCACGATATTTCTCCACACAAACTGCTCGACCTGTCGGGCCATGATAGTCACCAGCGGCTCGGCTTCCACCCATTTGGTGAAGTAGTCGACTCCTACGATAATATATCTTCGCTGCCTGGACGCCGGGGGGAATGGTCCGAGGAGGTCCATTCCCCATTGTGCGAAGGGCCAAGCGTAATCCAAAGGGGTGAGTGGGATCGCGGGGTGCTGGGGGGCTCGGGCATGGCGCTGGCATGCGTCGCATCGCCGCACATAAGCCTTGGCATCCCGGTGCAACGTGGGCCAGTAGTAGCCTTGAGGCAATATCTTGAATGCCAAGGCTCGGCCGCCCATATGCTCCCCACAGATCCCACCATGGACCTCGGCGAGGACCACCTCCGCCTCGTCGGGATCCAAACATCGTAATAGGGGGCGCGAGAATGACCTTCTGTAGAGCTGATTGCCGATTTCGCAATACCATGCCTGGGTTCGACGGAGTCGCCGTGCCGTGGCGTCATCGGGTGGAAGGATGCCATCGCGCTTGTACCTCCGCATCTCCTGTGTCCACGTGATCGGGGGGACTGGGACTCCGGGTTCGCTTACCCTCGTGGTGGCCACCGATCGGCACGCAAGTTCCTCGACCTCGGGATGCTCCCCGAGGTCGGACCCCGAGGCCAACTTTGCGAGCTGGTCCGCCCTCTCGTTTTGGCACCTGGGGATTCTAGATAGCGTAAAGCGGGAAAAGCCAACGGTCTGGGCTCTTACCTCCATCAGGTATTTTGACATGGTTGGATTCCGGGCCCGATATTCTCCGCTTAGTTGCTCGGCAACCAGTTGTGAGTCGGTGAGGACGTTGACAGCTCCCAGCTGCATCTCGGCCGCCAGCCGAAGGCCGGCTAACAGCGCTTCGTACTCTGCCTCGTTGTTAGTGGCCTCGAAGCCGAAACGGAGAGAACGCTCGAACGAACGTCCATCGGGGGCTTCCAATATGAGTCCGGCTCCGGCGCCCTTTGAGCCAAACGACCCGTCAACCTGCAGGACCCAGTCCTTGTGAACTTGCTCCGTGCTCTCTGTCTTTGGTTGTGTCAATTCCGAGATGAAATCGGCCAGGGCTTGTGCTTTGATGGTCGTCCTCGGTTTGTATTGGAGATCAAATTCGGACAGCTCCATCGACCATTTGAGGAGGCGCCTTGCTACGTCAAATTTAGAAAGAACTTGACGCAGTGGTTGGTCGGTCATTACCTTGATTGTGTGGGCTTGGAAATAAGGGCGTAGCTTCCGGGCTGCAAGAATGAGCGCTAATGCCAACTTCTCAATGGGGGGATAGCGTTGCTCCGGCCCTTGCAGGACATGACTGACGTAATAAACCGGGTGTTGTTTCTCGGGGGCCTCCTTGACCAGCACAGAGCTTACTACGTGTTGAGACGCCGCCAGGTAAAGGCAGAGCTTCTCCGGAGTGGAGATCGAGGTAAGGCGAGGCAGGGTGGATAAGTGCTGCTTTAGACGCACGAAGGCTTCTTCGCATACCGCCGTCCACCGAAAGTTCTTCGGATCCTTTAAGACCCAGAAGAAGGGAAGACACTTGTCTCCCAATTGGGACAAGAACCGAGCTAGAGCTGCAATCCTTCCGTTGAGACATTGGAGCTCCTTCACCGTTCGGGGGGCTCCCATGTTGATGATTGCTTGGATTTTCTCCGGGTTAGCATCGATTCCCCTCTCATGTATGATAAATCCGAGGAATCTGCCCGAAGTTACGCCGAAAGCGCATTTTGCCGGATTGAGGCGCATCCCGAATTCCCTCAGTGTGGCGAAAGTCTCCCTCAGGTCGGCGAGGTGGGCGGCTCCCGTTCGACTTTTCACGATCATGTCGTCAACATAGACTTCCATGTTTTGCCCTATCTGCTGGCGAATATCCTGCAGTCCTCTGATAGGTGGCTCCAGCATTCTTTAACCCGAACGACATAACCTTGTAAAAATAAGCTCCTTGGGGGGTGTAGAAGGCCGTGTGCTCCTGATCCTCGGGTGCCATCCGGATCTGGTTGTAGCCGGAGAAGGCATCCATAAATGAAAAGCGGGCATGTCCCGTGGTTGAGTCGACCAATTGGTCGATCCTAGGCAAGGGGTAGCAATCCTTCGGGCAAGCACGATTAAGATCGGTGTAGTAAACACACATCCTCTAGCTTCCATTAGGCTTTTCACGAGGACTACATTGGGACAGCCATTGGGGTACTGACCTCCTCAATGAAGCCACGTCGAGTCGCTCCACCTCCCTTTGCGGCTTGTTGCGCTCGGGAACTGAGCCGGGGTCTTTGTTTTTGCTCGGGTGTGCGGTCGGAAATGCACAGATGGTGCTGAAACCTCGGGTCGATCCCGGGAGGTCGGCCGTCAGCGAAGATGTCGGCATTTTCTGGAGGAGGCGATGGTGAGCTTGCTCTCTGCCCGAGTTCGAGCCGATCCGGCCGTCCGATCGGGATGACCATCCTGCAGAGGGACATCGATCGCCGGCTTCATCGGCTCGGGACGCTGAGCCGGACGCTGGGTTTCACGGGGGTCTTCGAGGGGCTGCTCCGGTTTCCTTCTCTTGCCCAGGGAGATCGCCGTCAGGTAGCACCGCCTGGATTCGTGAGGATCTCCCCGGACTTCCCCGACTCCAGCGCTGGTCGGGAACTTCAAAGTCCGATGATATGTGGAGATGGCGCTCTTATCTTGTTGAGGTGGGTCGCCCGGGATGGCGTTATGCAGTGGCGGATCGACCACCAAAAAGGTCACCAACAGTGTTTTCGTCTTCGGTGAGTCCCCGAGCGTTAAAGGTAAGGTGACCGCACCTCGTGGCGAGATTGAGTCGCCGGTGAACCCAGTGAGCGCTGAACATAGGGGCTTTAAGGCGTCCTTCGGTAGTCCCAGCTTTAGGAAGTCGTCGAAGTACAGAATATCGACTGAGCTGCTCGTGTCCACCATGATCCTTCTAACTTGTGTGTTGGCGACTCGGGCTGATACTACCAGCGCATCATCATGCTCCGGCCGCCCGGAGTCCTCCGTTGGGAACGTTACTTCTGGCTCGGGGATGGGTTCCTGCTCCCCGGTCGCGATGGCGCGGGCGTATGCTTTCCGTGCTGCGGTGCTGTTTCCTCCGGAGGCTGGTCCCCTAGTGATTACGTCGATGTGTTGCTCGACCGGACCTTCGGGACGCAGAGAGGGTTCCCGTGGCCGTTGGATGTAGCGGTCTAAGTGACCTCTCCGTATCAGTTCCTCAATCTGCCGCTTCAATTCATAGCATTGCTCCGTGTCGTGCCCATTCTGCCGATGGAAGCGGCAATAGCGGGTACGATCAGTCAACTCTCGCTGGCTCGTCATCGGACGGGGAGGCTTGAGCATCCCCCTCTCCTTTATCTGGAGGAATATTTGCGTCCGAGATGTATTTAAGGGGGGAGGCGGGAGCCCCGACGCGGAGTGGTCGGGGCGCTCTGCCTTGCGCCTTGGCTGCGCGGACTGTCGCCTGGACGCCGTTCCCGTTCGGGCAGGTTCTGGATGCCCCTTCTGTCATTCTTCTCTTCTTCCCGACATCCAGGCCTCGGCCGCTACATATTGATTCGCCCGTTGAAATATCTCTGCGATCGAGGTGGGGGGTCGCTCCACCAGAGACCAGCAAAACCTCGAGGGTCGCAGCCCTATCATGAACACCTGCATCAATAGCGAAGGGTGTGCGTCAGCTAACCCCCATCTCCTCGTGGTGAGCGACGTGCGAAGTGGGAGAGAGGTTCATCCTCCTTTTGCTTCAATCCCAGGAGGAGCGCGATAGATGGCTTCGGACGTGCGAACGACAGAAAGTGCAGCTCGAAACCCTTGGCGAGCTATTCGAAAGATGTGATTGTCCCACTCTTGAAGTCTTTGTACGGTGCAGGCGAGCCCTTTCAACGTGGTGGGGAACGCTCGGCACATCAAGGCGTCGGAGGTTCCGTATAGGACCATCTGAGCTTGAAAGGCGGTGACATGATCTGCCGGATCGCTGGCTCCATCATAAAGATCGATGGAGGGGAGGCGGAAGTTCGGGGGCACCGGGTAATCCCGTATGTCACTGGTGAACGGGGACTCCCAGTGAGGCTCCTCCCTCTGCTCCTCCTTTGACTTTCGGATGTTCCTTTGGACCTCATCCAAGCGCTGGCACATGGAACGGAGCTAGGCTCGGAACAAGTCTGTTGAATCCGAGGATACCGCTTCGGGTTCGGGTGGGACACCTGGGTTTTGGGGGATCCGAACTCCGTCCAAAACTGGATGGGACGTAGGTGAGGACGGTGGCGTGGGGCGCATCGTGGGCGGAGAAGGCCCATGTCACTGGCTATCGGCGCTCGGCGTCGGGAAGGTGGGAGCGACGACTTGCACCATGTCCGCCAATACCGGACTGTTGGGCGAGATCTCGAAAGGCTTCGCGGTGGTGGGGAAAGGAAGGAGGAACACCTTGACGGAGGGAGCACGGGATCGTTAAACAAATGCGATGGCATTCGAAGTCGAGCGGTCTTCCCTCCATGTTACGGAGGAGGGGGCTTCGTGAAGCTCCCCACGGATATGGCCCCTCAGTCGGTACCGTCGGAGGTTACAGCCCTCCTTCTAGTGCCAATCTGTTAATGCAAACAACTTTTAAGTGACCTAGGAGTGGCGGTCGTGACTCAGGGTCGTCGCGGTAGGGTTCGGGCAGTCGAGTCTTCGTGCTCTGGCGAGTCCGGTCGGGAAGAAGATGAGAGAAGTTCCGTCGGGGCCGCGTCGCTCGGGCTGTTCTGCACAAAGCGGGTCGGAGGAAGCTCGCTTGAGCCCCTCGGCGCTCAAGTCAGCTTCCCCCTGGAAGATTTGGATTCAAGGGTTCTCGTTTTTGAATTGGTTACCAAGTCGTGGGGTCCAAAAAGCTCTCCTTCACCTTACTCTTCTATGGCTTAAATATGTCGGGCGGTTGGCGTGTTTCTGGTTGCGTCTGAGAGCGGTGTACGGGCCTGGCTTCGCTGGCTGATGCCGTGGTCGACTCTCGCACGGACCTGGGGCGAGGCAGAGGCGAAATGACGTCGGGCGGTCAACCCTGACCGTAGTTGAGCGCAGGAGGGGCTATGACGTCATCCAGACGTGATACACAGGATCCGATGTCGTGTCACATTTAATACCCATAATAGATGTATTCGCGGTGATCATCTACGCTATAGATTATATTATATAATTAATTTATTTTTAGCATTTCGATTATTATAACAAATTTTTTTTCTTAATTTTTGATCATATAAAATTATTCTTTTAACCCTATATAGGAATCTTAATGTTTAATCTTTGTAAGTAAAGGAATCATAATATAACTTTTAAGTGTTGGAATACTATCACTCCTTTATGATGGAAAAATTAAAAAGATATATGACAAAAAGTAGCTTCTAAAATAAACTAGGTAAAATCATGTTTACTTAAGTTTGATCTAAATAATATTTTACTTTTTACAAAGGATAATTGAGGCACAAAATTCGATCATACGGCTTTGCTACGATAGTCAAATTTTTTACTAACTTAATTACTTGACATCCTAAAAAAATCAATGGATGGTATTTTGGACCCTCGACACTTAGTGACTCAAGTATATCATCACTAGATCGATATTTTTGATGGATGATACTTTAAATTCTTAATTTTTGATGCATTAGTCATAAAATTTTTTATACATTAGTGAATCAAGGATATTTCAAACTAGCAGGTTTTATATGTAATTGTTAATCTGATGTTCTAAGTGTAAAGCTTATCAAATGAGATTTGAAACCTTTATCAACAAATGATATAAGCATAAGATTTATCGAATGAGATTTTAATATCTCCACTTTGAATCTAATATATTATCACCAAACTAGTGTGTTATTCAATGAATTCATAAGTGTGGTTTCTTAGAATTTTAACCTTCCATGAGAATAATATTTTTTTACCCTTCCCTAAAGGTGTTTTGTGCTTTTTCATATATATATATATATATATATATATATATATATATATATATATATACTCAAAAAATGGTCAGTTAAATTGCTCGGTTACCTTATGCCATCATCGCCCGTTGGATTTGATACTGACGGTCGAGCATGCCGCAGAAGAAACAGTGATAACGCTGCAGGCTGCCGTCTTCGTTCTCGAGGAATCGAAAGCTTTTCGAACCTTCGAATCTGTGGAATCCTTTTCAAAATTCCGATCTTTTAATATGTCCATTCCGTCAAAATCCGATTTTTATCGACCTCGTTATGGTTTGAGAGTCTCCGATCCCTTCTTCGTGGTGGTCTTCGTCCATTGGCAGCATTAGTTCATCTCTGGGGCTTTTCCTTTGTATTGCCGATCCAATTCCCACCTCTCATGGTTATCTAGGTTTTCTTTCTTTCTTTTTTCTTTTTGTTTCGTGGCTTCCCAGTTCTAGATTCCGTTTCTTCCATGTTTTCGCACTTCAAAATCGTTCCTTCTCCTGCGGTTCATTAGTTTGGATTTACGCTTTTTTCTGGCCCTGGAAAGGATCAATCTTTTCTTGTTATTCAATCGGTTGGTGGTGTTGTCCAAATGTGTCCTGCACCAATCGCAGCTTCTAATACTCCTCTCTTTGTCTGCGTCACACATTTTGGTTCCTGTTTTCAGCAGCACTCATATCAGTGGTTAAGAGGCTGAAGGTGGTAGCAGAAAGCATAAAGATCAAACCTTGACGACTTAAAGTTACTGTTGGTGATTCATATCTGGTATGTGTTCATGTGATGCTCTTTCATTTACAATTATGCCGTGCTTTATGTTGCATTGTGTTTAAACTACAGCTTGCCTTTTAGATATATCTGCATGTATTGAATGGCCTGAAACAGTCTGTGTTATGGTTTTCATACTCAGACAATATGAATGCTATGCCCCAGTTAGTTCTAAGAAGATCTCCCACCCATTCATTACGGTCTCGATTCTTGGTCTCTTAACTTCTACAAGGAAATGCTATTGCTTCGCTAGACTGTAAAACGGCTGATGTTACTGTTTTGCAATTCTCCTTCTTGAACTAATTATATTATCTTCCATTGATTTCCACGTTGGTGTCTGAGTTGAAACATTAAGTTCCATATATGAAAGCAGGCTTTTATATAATTAATGCAACTCTAGAGGCTTATGGTTGACAAGTGGTGCAATAGTTGCATGCAATAGAACATGTGACTAACGTGTTCTAGAGAGTTATAGGAACTGTTCAATTTGATTTTGGAAGGAATCCACAGTATTAGCACTGTATGTTGCAGTATCACCTTATTTGTGCCGGTTAAAAATGCTGCATGATAGATAGACTCATCAGAGCAAGTAGCCATTGAAATCTTTGATGATAACAAAATAGAGACTAACAGTCATGTGTTTCTCTGTTTGATGATAAATCATATATTTTATCAGCTGTTAAGATGGTTAAAATATCTGTAAAAACAGATAAAAAGAGTAAAAAGGAATAAAGACGAAGAAACTAGAATAACAAGGAGCTAAAGAGATGGAAAATTAGAGAACAAGCCATTCTGTTCTTGAAAAATATTTCATGCTAACCTTCTACTTGAATCTTGGAACGAGCATTCTCACTTTATGCTTTTCAGATTTTTTAGCAACACTATGTGGCTGTTTTCCCATTATTTGACCACCTTTTATATAACTAGGAGTCTTAGCTTACAACACAATAAAGAACTCAAGGTGATACGTTAATGCCTAATTAATTATGTTGAACAAATAATTAAAGGCATCAAAATTATCCTCCATAGCAGAGAATACTAGGATCCCAAAAATCAAGAAATTGACCAATTTACTATTTAAAAGAGGCACTAAATCCGTTACAACTCAAGCAAACTGATAAGGGTATTAAGTATGACGAGACACCTGGTCTTCTGTCGTACGCTGGCTGACGTCATCGCCCCTCCTGCGCTCCAACCGCCCACGATGTGACAGCCCGACGTCGCTTCTCCTCAGCATCGCCCCAACTACCCGCCCAGCTGACCACGGCACCGACTGCGTGGTGGACTGCACACCACTTACGGTCGGAAGCACTCCTCGTCCAACCTATTTAACCCGAGCAGGTAGGACAAGGAGGGGGATTCGAGGCTGGATGATCATCATCATCTTCTTCTTCTTCCCATAAACACTCCAAGAGGTGAGTAGACTCGAGACCCCGCACTTCTCTCGAGGAACTCCACGACGGCCGACACGACTTAAGGCGGAGGGGTCGCGAGCATCCGACCCGCCTTTGCCGCAGACTCGCCTCGACGGCCGAGGAGCGCACCGCTTCTTCGAGAGCTCGACGGGCGCGAGCAGAGCCATCGACGGCCCGAACCACACCGAGATGACTTCGCTTTCGGATTTCGCCGCGCCCGGGTCACGGTAAAAGTTGTTTCCCCTAACAGATTGGGCGCTAGAAGGAGGGCCCGCTCTGCCGAAGCGACTACCGCTCCACCCTCCACGAGTTATGGACGAAAGGTCGCCGCTACCGGCACTCTACGGAGGTCCCGCAGACTCGAACCCCGAGGGACGATCTCGCCGCGACTATAGATCGCCATCGAACATATTTACCGACGCCGGGCTCTTCCCGCCAAGTCGGGTTCCACCGCTTCCCCCCACCATCACGGTGGAGGCTTTTCAGGACCTTTCCCAACAGGTCCGGACCCTGGCAAGTACTGTCCAGGCTGTCCTCCCCCGCCTACTCCAGGAGGCGGCAGAGCCGACCCTCCAAAGGCCGGAACCTCTTCCCCAAAGATCTCCGAGGCGATACACGCCGCACCATTTTCTCACCTCTCGCCGGTTCAGGACGGAACCCGGCTCTTGAGAACTTGGACGCCCCGCCGAACTCGAGGCGGTGTCTTCGCACTGACCGACCTAGTTCGGCTCAACCGTCCCATTGCACAGCCGCTTGGAGGAGGTGCAAAGGGACGTCCCGCAAGTCCAAAGAAGAGCAAAGGGAAGTGTCCCACTGGAGTCCCCTGCTCACAATGACATACGGAATACCCAAAGGTCTTAAACTTCCGCCTCCTCCATCGACCTTTATGATGGAGTGAGTGATCCACCGATCACGCCGCCGCCTTTCGGGCTCAAATGGCCCTATATGGAACTTCGGACGCTTGATGTGCGTATGCTCTCACCACGCTGAAAGGATCCGCCTGCACTGCACAAGACCTTAAAAAGCCGGTCGATAACATCCTTGAACAGCTCGCCAAGGACTTCGAGCTACGCTTGTGGCATTTGCGCGACCAAAGCCTTCACCGCGCTCCTCCCGGCTCAAGCAAAGGAGGACGAACCTCTCCCAATGCGCAAGGTTCACCACGGAGGTACGGAGTTGTCGATGCTCACCCATCGCTATTGGTGCAGCATTCATGATGGGCCGCGACCGCCGAGATTCTCACGGGTCCTCGTGGAGCGACTTCATGTCCATCGCAGAAATGTTTCACGAGCAAGTCAAGACGCGGGCGCCGAGTCCTCGGATGTCGGAAGGAAGGAAGAACGGCCGAGGGGACATCCCGCTCCATCCCGACGGATCGACAACTAGGCGGAGTCCTCGCACCGAGGGCGCCGCATGGGTCGCCCCGACCCATACGCGTCGAGCCGCCACCTCCCTTGAAGGCCTCTCGGACGCAAATATTCCTCCAGATTAAGGAGCGAGGAATGCTCAGGCCGCCACCTCAAATGAAAAGCCGGCGATACCGGCCGATAGTTTCCGATATTGCCGCCATCGGCAAACGGCATGACACGGAGCAATGCCACGAAATAAGCGATAAATTGAAGAGCTGATCCAAGAGGTCACTCGATCAATACCTCCAAAGATCCGCGGCACCATCCTCGCGCTCAAGGCGTCTTGGCCGAGCAACATATCGACGTGATCACCGGGGACCCGCCACCGAGGACATAGCGCCGGGCCGGCGGGCTTACGCCCGAGCCGTCGCGACCGGGGAATATCATCCTCCCTCCGAGCCGGAGATTACATTCCCCTCCGGGGATATGGGAGCAACAGAGCATGACGATGCGCTGGTGGTGTCGGCCCGAATTGCCAACGCACAGGTTCGACGGATTATGGTCGACACTGGCAGCTCGGCCGACATCCTCTACTTCGAGGCCTTTCGCCGGGTCGCCAAGGAAGCCCTAAAGCCTTTGCACTCGGCGCCACCGGCTTCATCCGGGCGACTCGATCTCGCCGCGGGTGCAGAATTCCTACCATTGACCGGCGACTTCAAGGCCAAAACTCGATGGTAACTTTTCCGTGGTCGACCTCCCATCACGCATAACGCCATCCCGGGCCGACCCACCTCAACCGGCTAAGGGCCGCTCCACATACCACCGACACTGAAGTTCTACCGCCACGAGTCGGGAGGTGCGGGAGATCCTCAAGAGTCCAGTGTGTTACTTGACGGCGACTCCCGGTAAGAGGAAAAGGCCGAACCGCCGAAGACCGCGGGCGCAGCCCCGACCGAGCATCCCGAGCCAACAAACCCGGCGGTTAATATTCCGCTGCAAGATGACCGCCCCGGACGGATGGGATTGGCCCGACTGGGTGATCAAGAGCGGGCGCAACTCATCAGCCCCCTCCAGGAAGGCGCCGATGTCTTTGCTCGACACCGACCTCCCGAATCGACCTCGAGGTCTCCTAACACCATCTACACATCTCCCGACCGCCCACGGTGAGACAAAGACCTCGCCTCGGGCCCCTCGAGCGCCAACAAGCCGCGGCAGAAGGAAGTTGATAGGCTCTGGCGCCCGACTTCATTGAGGAGGTCCGGCTCTCGGTGGCCCAATGTAGTCCTCGCCAAGAAACCTAATGGAAGCGGAGGATGTGCGCGTTGACTACACCGATCTAAATCGGGCCCGCCCGGCGATTGCTTCTACCAAGGATCGACCAACCGGTCGACTCAACCGCCGGTACGCCCGCTTCTCCTTCATGGACGCCTATTCCTTACAACCAGATCCGGATGGCCCCGAGGATCGGCAACATACAGCCTTCCACACTCCTCAAGGAGCCTACTTTACAAAGTCATGCCATTCGGTTAAAGAACGCAGCGCCACCTACCAAAGGATGGTGAACAAGGTGTTCGCCCGCAAATAGGGCGAAACATGGAGGTCTACGCCGACGATATGATCGTGAAAGCCTAACAGTGCTGCACACCTCGACGACTTGGAAACCTTCGCCACACCGAGAAGGTATGGGATGCGCCCAACCCGCCAAGTGCGCCTTCGCGTGACATCGGGCAAGTTCCTCGGTTCATCATACACGAGAGGAATTGATGCCAACCCCGAGAAGATCCGAGCTCACCGACATGAGATCTCCAGCACCGTTAAGGAGCTTCAATGCCTTAACGGAAGGATAGCGGCTCTATCCTGCTTTCTATCCCGGCCGAGATAAGTGCCTCCTTTCTTCCGAGTCCTCAAAGACCAAGAACTTTCAATGGACGGCAGAGTGCGAGAAAGCCTTCACGCCACTGGCAAAGACCTCTCCGAGCTACCCCGACTTACCTCGTGTCCGCGCTAAAAACTCACCTCTATCCGCGGCATCCCAAAGATGCAGTAAGCTCGGTGCTTGTGAAAGAAGCCTCCGGCGCAACAATTCGACATTACTACACACCATGTGCTCCGTGGGCCGGAGCAGCGCTTATCCTCCCATTGAAAGGTCGGCGTTGGCACTCATTCTAGCGGCTCGAAGCTACGCCTACTTCCAAGCCCATACGACAGGTATCGACCACCAACCCCTCGCGCCAAGTTCTTTCTAAGTTTGACGAGCCGGGCGCCTCCTAAAGTGGTCGGTGGAACTATCCGGCTACAAGCCGAGGACAGCCATCAAGGCCTGTGCCTTGGCCGATTTCATCTCGAGTTGACACCACCGGCGTAAGGCGCTTGAGCCAACCCACCGAGATCGGATGTCGACGTGGATGGGTCTTCCAGCCTCCGTGAGCCGGCGCCGACTCGCTCAAGGACCCCGACGGACACGCTTTCGAGCTGCCTCCGCTCGGCTTCCCGCCACAAACAACGAGGCCGAATACGAGGCGCTGCTGGCGTGCCTCCGCTTGGCGCCGAGATGCAACTAGGAGCAATCCACATTCTCACGGATTCCCAACTTGTCGCCGAGCAAGTTGGTGGAGAGTATCGGGCGCGACTCACCATGTCCAGACACCGACCGAGGTAAAAGCCCAAACCTCTAACTTTCCCCGCTTCACTGGCCCAGGTGCCTGTGTCCCAACGAGCGCGCATCCAGCTCATGAACCGCCTCGGGAGCCGATCCAGAGGGACATCCCGAGGTCGAGGAGCTGACACACCGGTCGGTGACCATCATGGAGATCGGGGATCCAGGAGTCCCGACCACCCCACCGACGTGGATCCAGGAAGTACTGAAGTACAAACGCGAGGGGGTCCTGCCAGCTGATAAGGGCAAGGCACGCCGGCCCGCCAACTCAGCGTGGTATCGCGTGAAATCGCGACCGACTTACAAAAGGTCTTTTCCCACCCCTACTACGATGCTTAGATCCCGAAGAGGCGGAATCCGATTCTCGCCGAGGTCCACGGCGGGATTTGTGGGGAGCACATGGGCGCCGAACTTTGGCCTTCAAGGCATCGCGCTGTGGTTACATCGCCTACGCCGCACCGAGACGCCAAGGCTTTTCGCGGCGGCGCGACACTTGCCGCCGTGCCCGAGCCCCGCAGCCTCGCGTCCCGCCGCCCATGGATCGCGCTCGCCCTTCGCCAATGGGGAATGGACCTCGGGGCCGTTTCCCGTCCCGGCCAATGGAGACACATCATTGTGGGGATCGGACATTTCACCAAGTGGGTGGAAGCCGAGCCCTCGGCACCATTACACCGAACGGGTCGAATCAGTTCAGATGGAAGAACATCGTGACCCGATTCGCCCAACGCATTATCATCGATAACGGCACCCGGGGCCGCCAAAGACTGCTTCTGAGTTCTCAGGCGACCTATCACATCCAAATGAGGTTTAGCCGGTGGCTCACCCCTGCACTAACGGGCTTGCCGAGGTGACCAACCGATCTATCCCGGATGGACTTAGAAAAGGACCTTGAAGCCCGACGAGCCGGGTCGACGAGCTCCCGAACATCCTATGGTCTCGCGACTACTCAAGACGGCTTCGCGAGTCCCCTTACCTTTGCATTCGCATGGAAGCACTACTCGCCGAGTTGATCATCCCAACATTCCGGTGGAGAACTATGAGGAATCCACCTCGCCCAGGAGTTCGGGCTGGCCTAGACCTGCTAGAAGAACGCAGGCCAACGCCAAGACGAAAAATGCTGGCGCATACCGTAAGTGTAGCCAGGAGTTACAACAAGAGGGTGCGCCGACTCTGGATGGGCGACTTTAGTCCTACGCAAGGCGTATAAGCGACCCCGCCACTCAAGGGGCAAGCTTGCACCTAAGTGGGAAGGCCCCTACCGAGTAATCCAAGTAGTCCGACCGAACGCTCCGGCCGCGACTATGATCTGCAGCCTCGAGGACTTGGAACGCCCACAACTCAGAAATATTTTGTCTAAGGACAAAACGGAGGTGAATCGATGTCAAACTCGTGACATTCAAGGAAGTCTGAGAATGTATGAAGAAAACATATTTGTATTGCCAAAAGAGTTTGGGATTACAAAATGTGCCCTAAGTGGGAAGTAGCATTAAAAAGCAAGGGAAAGCTCTCCAAAAGAAGAAAAGAAGTCTTCGTGCCGCAGCCGTGAAGGTCGTTGCCGAAGGAACCTCGCCAGCATGTCGACTTCGATCCTCGGGGCGTGAGACGGCGGGATCCTCTCGACCATCGAGCCCGGAGGACATGCTCGAACCGGCCAGTGGCAACTTTGTACCCGTGCAGACGACACCCGCCCGTCCGGCCCAGCCGAGGAGGAAGCTCCTCCGACTTCTTGTAGGTGTCGACGCCTCCGATCCTTCTCGCCGACTCTTCCACCGCGGCAAGGGCTTCGGCGGCTCGCAGCCGCCTCCTCGAGGTCAGCTTGGCGCTAACCCCGAGGCCTCTCCATCCGGAGGCGGTTCTCCGGGCCTTCGATCGCCGGAGGAGCTTCGCAGCCCTCTGCCGCCGAGGCGGCCTCGAAGCTCGGCGGTCGACGCGCAACTTCTCCGCGCCATGTCCGCCGCCACGCTCGCAAGAAGAACCGCCGGTCCCGACCCGCTTGGGCCTCTCGGCGCGGCGCAACTCCAAGTTGCGCCACCTGTCAGAGACCAAACGACCGGAGTCGCACCCTGGCCGAGGAGGGCAGTGGTGTAGTGGAGATTCGCACAAGAAAAACGCTGAAAGTGATGAACAGAGCTCACCAAGAGGATATAAGCAAAATGGAGCTTACCCACAACGCCGACTTGGCGGATTTGGCAGCGCTCCGAGGAGCGTGTATAGGTCCCGAGCCATGTCGGGATGGAGCGCCGAGGTAGTGGGCCGAGGGCTCTCCCCGACTCCACACCTTGTCCCCGGGACGTGCACCATGCCACCGGGCCACGAGAGGGTCGCCCGCTGCCCCAAGGGACCTCCCCATCATTCGGGAAAGGAATGGCTGATCCTTCCCGACGTGACCCAAGACAGTCCTGCATGGATGGAGGACGCCGCCCTTCCTGCCGCCGGGGACCAGACTTCGGCAGAGTGGTGGCGCCGGTTGTTCACGCCTGCCGCACGGCACGACCGGCGCTCTGTGTCCACCACCTCCTTGGCCTTCGCCTCTCTTGGGACGCCTCATCGGCGGCGGGGAGCCACCCCGCCCGCTTGAGACCGCCGAGAGCGCGAGATGGTCCCCTGAGCACCCGAGTCGTGGAAGGATCGCAGTTCACCATCCTCGCAAAAAGGCGGCAGATATGTCGAAGATAGAGTATGGTAGCAATCTAAAAGGAAGCTAGACAACGACACCTACCCCGAGAGCGCGACTCCCGCCTCCACCACCATCGCCCGACATATTGCGGATGGCTTGCGAGGAAGGGAGGATTACCCTCACCGCCGAGGTGCGGCATCGGCAGGGCAGCATTATCGATGGTCCCGACGACCACCGAACCTCAAAACCCCACCGTCTGCATCGACAAAAAGAAGCGCCTCTTCCACCCTTTGTTATTGGTGGGGCGCCGCTAACCGGAACCCCGGTCGTGCGGCGAAGTAGCCCCCCCTTGAAGAGGCTAAGGGGAGAGGAAAAGGTTATGGTCGGGCGATGTTGGCGTAGTGGCATTCCTAAAAACCACTGTGTACCGCCAAGAGTTGGGGGTTATCCGGGAAGGCGAAATACGCCACAGGAGATGCAGGATACGATGATCGGTGCGGGGAAGGCGCAGCCCGCCTCTAGGGCATCGGGCGACAGGCAAAGCCCTTGGGAACCGGGTCAAAAGCCCGCTGTCCCGCGCCAGGAGGTTGAACTCCTCCGGATGCCGAGCGCCACGGAGAATCCCCACCATGCGCTCGCCCAAGACAGAGTCTTGGTCGTGCGCCACATCAAGGCCTCTAACTCACGCGCCGTGACGGAGGAAGGGCTGGAAGGAGGAGACGAAGGGAGAGCGGCGACACGGGTTGTAAATCGATGGGGAGGAGGAGGAGGAAGGGTAAGAAGAGGAAGTGGAAGGAAGACCCATCGCACACTAACCTATAAAGGAAGAAAGCTACTGAAGAAGCTAAAAGGCACCGGAGCCAATGGAGAATCCTTGAAGGAAAACGACGGCAGAACAAGAGAAGAAAGCACCTCTGATAAAGTGGTAGAGAGACGCGGGGCTCCCTATTTATAGAAAGAGGGGAACCTCGACTTTTCGCCTCCCGAGGCAAAGCGACATGACACCGCCACATCGCCTAATCGCATCACATCGGCGTCGAAGCGCCGGCATCATATTGATGAAGAGCTGACGTGTACACCCCTGTAAAAACTTATCCCGCACGCCGCTCGATTCCAAAGAATCGCACTATCGCGGCCGTTGGCGCACGCGGCGGTTCGGTTTTCTAGGTCTTGAGCGGTTGCTCGACCCCTGGTATTCTAGGTCTTGAGCAGCAGCTCGACCACTGGTTTTCCAGGCCTTGAGCGGCGGCTCGGCCACACACTCCTCCAGGCCTTGAGCGGCGGCTCGGCCGCACACCTCCCGAACGGCGGTTCGGTTTTCTAGGTCTTGAGCAGCAGCTCGACCACTGGCTTTCCAGGCCTTGAGCGGCGGCTCGGCCACACACTCCTCCAGGCCTTGAGCGGCGGCTCGGCCGCACACCTCCCGAACGGCGGTTCGGTTTTCTAGGTCTTGAGCAGCAGCTCGACCACTGGTTTTCCAGGCCTTGAGCGGCGGCTCGGCCACACTCCTCCCGAACGGCGGTTCGGTTTTCTAGGTCTTGAGCAGCAGCTCGACCACTGGTTTTCCAGGCCTTGAGCGGCGGCTCGGCCACACACTCCTCCCGAACGGCGGTTCGGTTCTCCAGGTCTTGAGCAGCAGCTCGACCACTGGCTTTCCAGGCCTTGAGCGGCGGCTCGGCCACACACCTCCCGAACGGCGGTTCGGTTTTCTAGGTCTTGAGCAGCACCTCGACCACTGGTATTCAGGGCCTTGAGCAGCAGCTCGGCCACTCACCCCGAACAGAGGTTCGGCCATCATGGTTCTTCAGGTCGTGTGCGTGACCTCGACCCCTTGTAACAAAATGACGGGTCGGTAAGCAGGGAGGACCTTGCGCGACTCAACCCCTGACTTCCAGACGTCGGGCAACGGGTATCGGCGCCTCTCGACTTCTTCATCCCGAAGCAGCGATTCGGCCATCATGGTTCTTCGTGTCGTGCGTGACCTCGACCACTTGTAACAAAATGACGGGTCGGTAAGCAGGGAGGACCTTGCGCGTCTCAACCCCTGACTTCCGGACGTCAGCTTGGCAACGGGTATCGGCGTCTCGACTTCTTCATCCCGAATCAGCTCGGCCATCATGGTTCTTCGTGTCGTGTGCGTGACCTCGACCCCTTGTAACAAAATGACGGTCGTGGCGAGGAGGACCTTGCCTCAACCCCGACTTCCGACGCCGGCTTGGCAACGGGTATCGGGCGTCTCTCGACTCTTCATCCCGAACGGCAGCTCGCCATCATGGTTCTTCGTGTCGGTGCGTGACCTCGACCCTAGTGCCCAACGACGGTCGAACAGAGACTTGACATCGCCGCCTTACCTCCTCGAGCGCTGCTCACCCATCGTTCAACTGGCCCACTCGCGAAGTCTCAATCTCGACACGGACGCCGGCTTGGCAACGGTATCGGCGCTCTCGACCTCGCATCCCGAACGGCGCTTCGGCTCATGGTTACCCAGGCCTTGAGCGGTAGCTCGCCACACACCTTCCGAACGGCAGGTTCAGCTATCACGATTTTGCAAGTCGTGGTGCGTGACTCGACCCTAGTACCCAACGACGGGTCGGTGCAGAGACTTGACATCGCCGCTTACCTCGAGCGTTGCTCACCCATCGTTCAATCGCCCACTCGCGAGTCTCAATCTCACGACACGGACGTCGGCTTGGCAACGGGTATCGGGCGTCTCCTCGACCCCATTATTCCGAACGGTAGTTCGGTACATGATCTTGAGCGACGGCTCGATCATCGGCATCTTAGGCCTTGAGCGGTGGCTCGGCACTATATCCCGAACGACGGTTCGGTGACAACGCTCGGGTCTTGAGGTTCTCGACTTCATTATCCCGAACGGTAGTTCGCACATGATCTTGAGCGACGGCTCGATCATCGGCATCTTAGGCCTTGAGCGGTGGCTCGGCACTATATCCCGAACGACGGTTCGGCGACTATGGCTTTCTGGGTCTTGAGCGGCGCCTCGACCCCGTACCCTGCAGAGGACTTTGGTCAATCATGACACAACACGGTGGAACTTCTGTCCGAGATCCCCGTCGGAAATCAGGCTCTTCCAAGCACCACCCCCCAAATCGCCCCGCAGGAGTGGCTTTTGAGGGGGGGGGTAGTGATAAGGGTATTAAGTATGACGAGACATCTGGTCTTCGTCAGACGTGGCCGACGCCATCGCCTCCCGTGCTCCAACCGCCACGATGTGACACGACGCCGCTTCTCCTCAAGATCGCCCCAACTACCCGCCAATGACCACGGCACCGACTGCGTGGTCGCATTCGCACACCACTTACGCATGGGCACTCCTCCGTCCAACCTATTTAACCCAATGTAGGACAAGGAGGGGGATCGAGGCTGGATGATCATCATCATCTTCTTCTTCTTCCCATAAACACTCCGAGAGGTGAGTAGACCCGGACACCCCGCAATTCCCTCTCTGAGGAACTCCGACGGGCCGACACTGACTTGGGCGTCGGAGGGGTCGGGCGGAGCATCCGACCCGCCTTGCTGCAGGACTCGTCCCCGACGGCCGAGGAGCGCGCAGCCGCCCTTCGGAGAGCTCGGACGGGCGCGAGCAGGAGCCATCGACGGGCCCAAACCACACCGAGACGACCCCCCGGTTTCCGGATTTCGCGCCGCGCGCCCCGGGGTCACGGTAAAAAGTTGTTTCCCCTAACACAAACCAATCTAATTCATCTAATTAAGTGAACCAAACCTGAATCTGACTAACTCAAAAGAAAAAAACTATTCGGGACATTATTTTTTGTTGAGCCTAGTTGGTGCCTCTTTCTGGTCCAATCTGAACCACCAAATAAAGTCTATAATTTGAGTGAATTTTAATTGCCATTTGTTGCATCGGTAGTACTTAGGGGAGTCATACATAATGTTGCAGGCTAATAAAGCTTGACCAGTGTTTGTTTGACAATATGCAATCTCATGTATTTATCTCATTGGTCTAATATAGTTTAGAATAGTAAATAAGATAATCATAAACAGAGATAAAATTGACTCCAAGTTAAGAACTGACCATCAACAAGGAAAATATGTACACAATACTTTGTCATGTATTTAGATAGACATGATGTTGATGGGATTGCTTTGACAAATGTTTATTTAACCTGACTTATGACAAAAAGGTTTTCTATTCTGTCACTTATTGTTAGAGTCAACAACTTTGCACCATGATCCCGCGGCCGGGATCTCCTCGCCGAGGGCTCGGGATCGTCGCGGTGTGGTTCGGGCCGGATGCGGAAGAATCCCGCGGACGGGTCTGGGACTCCAAGAGGTCGAAGAGGGTGGCGCCGGCTGCCGCCGTCTGCCTCCAGTCCTGCACAAAGGTCGGGTCGAACTCCGCCCGACCCCTCCGACGCTCAAGTCAGTTCAGGGGGTGGATGAGAGAGTGCCCTTTCACAGAGTAAGAAGTAGAAGTAGCTGTAGCCGTAGTTGTCTCGCCCCCTGTCTTTGGCTTCTTCGTGGCTTATATACATCGAGGCACTGCTGCATCTCTGGTTGTGTCTGGGGAGGCTGCACGGTCCTACTCCTGCAGGATGGTGACGCGTCTCGAGACTCGTGGAGCCTGAGGAGAACGGTATGGATCATGTCTGTGGGTCAACTCGGGCCACAGTCAGCGTGCTGAGGAGTGGGGGGTGTCATCCTGACGCGGACGGCATGGGCTCGCGTCACATCGCTCTTACTACCCATATCATCCCCCCCCCCAAAAGGAAGCTCCTCCTGGGGCTTGCTCCGGGACGTGAGACCGGCCGGGCCGTTGGATTGAAGGGTTCCGAACTGACAGAGAGATCGCAGTCAAGACGTTGCTCGGTGCTCGATGGCCGAGGCATTGCTCGGGCTTGGTTGCCGAGGCATTGCTCGGGCTTGGTTGCCGAGGCGCCGCTCGGGCTTGGTTGCCGAGGCATTGCTCGGGCTTGGTTGCCGAGGCGCCGCTCGGGCTTGGTTGCCGAGGCATTGCTCGGGCTTGGTTGCCGAGGCGTCGCTCGGGCTTGTGAGGAATGGTGAGTGCGGGGAGAAGCGCTTGGACGGTCGACAGCCCGGGGACGTGCTCAGGCAGGCTGGGTGCGCAGGGGCGTGCTCGGGTAGTCGACGGTCGAGGTACGTGCTCGGGCGGGCGAGCTGCGCGGAGATGTGCTCGGGCGATTGACGGTCGCGGCACATGCTCAGGCAGGCAGGCTGTGCGGAGACGTGCTCGGACGGTCGGCGGCCATGGTACATGCTCGGGCAGGCGGGCCGCGTAGAGACGTGCTCGGGCGGTCGACGGCCGAAGTACGCGTCCAGGCAGGCAAGCTGCGCAGAGACGTGCCCGGACAGCCGGCAGTCGCGGCACCTTCTCCTTCAAGGGTATCCTCCTTTTTCTTTCTTTTGACGTGGGCCGCGAAGGACTCTTTAGCCTTCGCGCCCCTTCGAAAGCTAGTCGCACGTATCAGGCACCAGAACCGAAGCGTCTCTGGCGTGCCGCCCAAGTCGCCCGCCTGGGGGTCGCCACGTGGCCCCCCATTTATGGCGGGGCATCTTTCAGGCTCCCCGATGTGATGTGGCTGGTGGGCGAGCACGGCCATGGGCTGTCGCCCACCCCGGAAGACGAGGGAGCGTCGTCCTCTGGCGGGATCTCGCCTTTAAGTAGCAAGCATCGTGCCCCCTTCCCCTCCTCTTATCAATCGATTTTTCCACTCCAGGTCTCGCCGTCTCTTTTCCTAGCTGCCTTCCTTTTCTCCTGCGTCCCTTCATCTCCTTCGAGTCGACCTCGCCGCTTTCCCTTTCGGAGGTCAGTAAGGATGGCCTCTTCATCCTCTTCTTCTTCCTCTTCTGCCTCCTGTTCTTCCTCTTCTTCTTCTTCCTCCGACGAGGGGGCGGCGCGAGCGCTTGAAGCCTTGATGTGGCTGCATGACCTTGACTCGTCTGTGGGTGGCGCGTCGCTGGAGATAATCCGTGGGCGCTATTGCATCCCGGAGGACTACGCCCTCCTGGCACCGGAACCGGGGCAACGGGCTTACGACCCGATCCCTAAGGGCTTCGCGCTAACCCTAAACGCCCTCAAGGTGGGGTTGCGGTTCCCCCTACACCTCGTCGTCGTCTCTTGCATCTCCTGGTGGCGAATCTCGCCGTCACAGATGGCGCCGAACTCCTGGCGCTACCTAGTGGCATTCCTGGGGGAATGCCACCACGCCAACATAACCCCGACCCGAAACCTCTTCCTCTCTTGTTTCCGCCTCCTTAAAGGGTCAGGGGTGTACTTCCTGTCTGCCCGGAAGGGCTTCCGAGTCGACAGGGCCCCTTCCAACAACAAAGGTTGGAAGGGACGATTCTTCTACGTCTGTTGCGAGAAGGACTGGGGTTTTGGGGTCCGATTGTCCGCAAGGATCATCGATAATACGGTGCCGCGCTTAAGCGCCAAAGAGCGCCAGGACCTGGAGAGGCTTAGGGAAATTCTTCCCTCCTCTCAGGCCATCCGAAACATGACGGAACGATGGCTGGTCGAGGCGGGGCTCAGCCCATCCTCGCTGGGTAGGTCCCCGTCGACTGTCCCCTAGGTGTCTCTGGTGGTCGTCAGGCTCTAACCGTCTCTCTGTCCTCTACAGAAATGGTGAACCTACAAGCTCTCCGCGTCGGGCGGACCCCGGCGCCCTCGTCTCCACGCCTCGCAGCAGGTCCGCGGGCCGGCACGAAGGACTCTCCGCTGGAGGTGGATGCCGGCCGCCCGAGGAAGAAGGCCAAAGTCGCGGACGCGAAGGAGCCCGAGGGGGCCGCGCCAAGGCCAGCGGGAGCAGCCACGGAGTAGGCCGGGTGAGCGGGTGGGCCTCCCCAGCTCGACGAGGCAGGACCCAGCCGGGAGGCGGCCGAGAAGGGACCGCGCCCTCCCGTCGTGAGGGATCTCTGCCGCCTTTCGCCGGGCAAGGAGGAAAGGCAACCCTTCCTGGCGCGGGCGATGTGGGAGCTCCCTGCAGGGGAGGCGAGCGATCCTCTGGTCGCCCGTTGGGGAGGACTGTCCCGAGGGGACAAGGTGTGGGCCGGAGGAGATCTCTCGGCCATGTATTTGCGGGGTGCGCTGCATCCCGCCATGGCCCGGGACCTGTACAACCTCCCCTCGGAGGCCCTCCTCGGGAAGTCGGCCAAGTCGCTGATGTGGGTGAGTGTCGCTTTTCCCGCTCCTTTCTACCCTCGCAATCGCATCCGTTCTGACTTTACTGTTTTTGCAGGGTCTCCACTACACTACGGCACTGATGGACCGGGTTCGCGACGCCGGTTGGGTCATCGGGGGCCTGTGCGAGCGCAACTCCGAGTTGCGCCGTGAGTTGGATGAGGTCCTAGCCGGCACGGGCCCCGCGGCGGTTGCGGCGGCGGAGAAACGGGCGTCCGACCTGGATGCTGAAGTAGCCCGCCTGACGTCCGAACTCCAAGCAGCGAGTCGGAAGGACGACGAGCTACAGAAGCTGCTGAGGTTGGAGCGGACCGAGCTCCGCCTGCGAAAGACGGAGGCCTCCGAGTTGGCCGCCTGGCTAAAGAAGAAGGAGGCCGAGGTGAAGGCGGCCTCCGAGGCACTTGCCGAAAAGAGGCGTCTCCGTCCGGAGAGGGAGAAGGAGGTGGTGGAGGCTTACAAGAAGTCTGAGGGGTTCCAACTCGGGCTAACCCGGACGGGCCAGGTGTCCTATGAATACGAATATAGGATCGCCCTGGCCCGCTTCCGGGCACGGCATCCGGGCGCAGAGGTTGAGGAGGATCCTTTCACCTCCTGTCCCGAGGATCTGGAAGTGAATATGCCCGAGGAGGTCCCCTTTGACGATAGCTTGGAGCAGCCGAAGGCCTGAAAAGAGGCCTTCTATATCTCGTTACATTGTAACCTCCTCCTAGGGTCCGGTCGGTCTGTAAGTCGGTCAAGTCTTGTAACCAATGCTTCACCAAACAAAGTTCCCTTTTGCCAACACTTGTCTCTAATGCGAATTTTATACAAAGTATTTCCTGACATTTTGGATGTTCCAGGTTCTCGGTAAGCTTTGTCCCGACATTGTTGCTAATTGGAACATGCCCGTTCGGACGACCTTTACGACGCGGTAAGGTCCTTCCCATTTGGGGGCAAGCTTACCGCGCGTCCGGGTCGGGTCGCTTACTTCGGCTTTGCGCAGGACTAAGTTTCCTAAGCCGATGGGCTGGGGGCGCACACCTTTGTTGTAGCTTTTAGCGACGCTTCTGTTGTGGGAAAGGGCCCTAAGATGCACGTCGGCTCTGTGTTCTTCAAGCAGGTCTAATACGGCCCGGACCCCGTCGGCCGAGCTTGCTTCCTGAAAAGCCTTCACCCGAGGGGTGAGTATGACCACCTCGGCTGGCAAGACTGCCTCAGTGCCGAACGCCAGGCTATAAGGAGACTCGCCGGATGCTGTCTTTGGGGTGGTTCGCAAGGACCACAGAATGCTCGGTAACTCGTCGACCCAGTTAGATCGGGCCGCGAGGGTCCTCTTCCTAAGCCCGTCTAGGATCGACCGGTTGGTTACTTCCGCCAGGCCGTTGGTCTGGGGATGGGCCACCGAGCTGAACCTTATCTGTATCCAGTGAGCTGCGCAGAACTCTCTGAACCGGGTGCTGGCGAACTGAGTTCCGTTGTCGGTGATAATGGCTCTAGGTAAATGGAACCGTGTCACGATGTTCCTCCACACGAACCGCTTAACCTGGCGCCCCGTGATCGTGGCTAGGGGCTCTGCCTCTACCCACTTAGTGAAGTAGTCGACGCCCACAATAATGTACCTTCGCTGCCCGGGCGCCAGTGGAAAAGGTCCGAGGAGATCCATCCCCCACTGCGCGAAGGACCAGGCACAATCCAAAGGGGTGAGCGGGACCGCTGGGTGCCGAGAGGCTCGCGCGTGCCGCTGACACACGTCGCACCGGCGCACGTAGGCCTTTGCGTCTCGGTGTAACGTGGGCCAATAGTAGCCCTGGCGGAGTACTTTGAACGCCAGGGCACGGCCGCCGATGTGCTCTCCGCAAATCCCGTCGTGGACCTCGGCGAGAACCGACCGGGCCTCGTCGGGATCCAAACAGCGTAAGAGAGGGCGCGAGAATGACCTCCGGTAGAGGCGGTTACCGATCTCGCAGTACCATGCCTGGGTCCGGCGTAAGCGTCGGGCTACGACGTCGTCGACGAGCAGAACACCATCTCGCTTATACTGTAACATCTCCTGCACCCATGTGGTCGGGGTGGCAAGCTCGACCACCCCCACGGCGACAATGGCTCGGTAGGGGAGCTCCTCGACCTCGAGTTCCTCGCTTGATAAGGGTATTAAGTATGACGAGACACCTGGTCTTCTGTCGTACGCTGGCTGACGTCATCGCCCCTCCTGCGCTCCAACCGCCCACGATGTGACAGCCCGACGTCGCTTCTCCTCAGCATCGCCCCAACTACCCGCCCAGCTGACCACGGCACCGACCTGCGTGGTCGGTCCCGTACACCACTTACAGCATCGGAAGCACTCCTCTCGTCCAACCTATTTAACCGAGCAGGTAGGACAAGGAGGGGATCGAGGCTGGATGATCATCATCATCTTCTTCTTCTTCTTCCCATAAACACTCCAAGAGGTGAGTAGACTCTCGAGACCCGCAATTCCCTCTCACGAGGAACTCGGTGTGGCGACAGCGACTTAGGCGTCGGAGGGTCGGGCGGGCATCAAACCCGCCTTCTGCGAGACTCGTCCCCGGCGGCCGAGGAAGCGCGCGCGCCCGCCGAGAGCTCGGACGAGCGCGGCGAGCCATCGAGCGGGCGAACCACGAGAGCGACCCCGGTTTCGGTTGCGCGCGCGCCAGTCACGGTAAAAGTTGTTTCCCCTAACAGTTGGCGCTAGAAGGAGGCCCGTCACATGAAGGACTACACCTCCACCCTCCACGAGTTATGGACGAAAGGTCGCTGCCGGCTGGCACCTCGGCGGAGGTCCCGCAGACCTCCGAACCCCGGAGGGACGATCCTGCCGCGACTATAGATCGCTACTGGAACATATTTACCGACGCCGGGCTCTTCCCGCCAAGTCGGGTTCCACCGCTTCCCCCCACCATCACGGTGGAGGCTTTTCGAGACCTTTCCCAACAGTCCGGACCACTGCAATCTTGTCGGCTGTCCTCCCCGCTTACTCCAGAGGCGTGAGCCAACCCTCCAAAGGCCGGAACCTCTTCCCCGGCATCACGAGCGTCTGCGGGCACCATTTTCCCAGACCTCTCGCCCGGGTTGAGGCGGAACCGGGCTCTTGAAACGGGCGTCCGCTTTGAACTCGAGGCGGTGTCTTGAACTCGGCGACCTAGTTCGGGCTCAAATCCGATCCATTGCACAGCGTTTGGAGGAGGTGCAAAGGGCGTCGCAAGTCAAGAAGAGCAAAGGAAGTGTCCCAGAGTCCCCGCGCGACATGGAATACCGGGTGCCCTTAAACTTCCGTCTCCCCTCCATCAACCTTTATGATGGAGTGAGTGATCGGCCGATCACGTCGCCGCCTTCGGGCTCGAAATGGCCCTATATGGAACCGGACGCCTTGATGTGCGAGGCGTTCCCCACCACGCGTTGAAGGATCCGCGTGCACGTCGGTACCTTAAAAAGCGGGTCGATAACATCGCTGAACAGCTCGCCAAGGACTTGAGCTACGCTTTGTGGCATTCTTGCGCGACCAAAGCCTTGATCGCTCCTCACGGGTTTGAAGCAAAGGAGGGCGAACCCCTCTCCCAATTGATGCGAAGGTTCACCACGGAGAATGCAGGTTGTCGGATGCTCACCCATCGCTATTGGTGCAGTATTCATGATGGGGCGACCGAGGTTCCGCCGTCCTGGTGGAGCGACTTCATGTCCATCGCAGAAATGTTTCACGAGCAAGTCAAGACGCGCCGAGTCCCGGATGTCGGGAAGGAAGGAAGAACGACCGAGGGGACATCCCGCTCCATCCCGACGGACCGACAAGCGGAGTCCTCGCACCGAGGGCGCCGCATGGGTCGCCCCGACCCATACGCGCCGAGCCGCCACCTCCTTGAAGGCCTCTGACGCAAATATTCCTCCGCATTAAGGAGCGAGGAATGCTCCGCCACCTCAAATGAAAAGCCGCGATACCGGCCGATAGTTTCCGATATTGCCGCCATCGCAAAACGGCACATGACGGAGCAATGCCACGAGCCGGCGACAAATTGAAGAGCCGATCCAAGAGGTCACCTCGATCAATACCTCCAAAGATCCGCGGCACCATCCTCGCGCCGGCGTCGGCCGAGCAACATATCGACGTGATCACCGGGGACCCGCCGAGGACATAGCGCCGGGCCGGCGGGCTTACGCCCGAGCCGCCGCGACCGGGAATATCACCTCCTCCGAGCCGAGATTACATTCTCGGGATATGGGAGCAACAGAGCATGACGATGTACCGTGGTGTCGCCCGAATTGCCAACGCATGGTTCGACGGATTATGGTCGACATCGCAGCCGCCGACATCCTCTACTTCGAGGCCTTTCAAGCCGGGCGCCAAGGAAGCCCTAAAGCCTTTGCACTCGGCCACCGGCTTCATAGGCGACTGATCTCGCCGCGGGTGCAAGAATTCTACCATTGACCTCGGCGACTTCAAGGCCAAAACTCATGGTAACTTTTCCGTGGTCGACTCCCATCACAGCAACGCCATCCCGGGCCGACCACCTCAACCGCTAAGGGCCGTTCGTCCACATACCACCGGACGGTTCTACCACCGGAGTCGGGAGGTGCGGGAGATCCTCAAGAGTCCAGCGGTGTTACTTGACGGCGACTCTCGGTAAGAGGAAAAGGCCGAACCGCCGAAGACTCACGGGCGCAGCTCCCGACCGAGCATCCCGAGCCAACAAACCCGGCGTTAATATTCACGCAAGATGACCGCCCCGACGATACCGGATTGGCCCGACCGGGTGATCAAGAGCGGCGCAACTCATCGCCTCCTCCAGAAAGCGCCGATGTCTTTGCTCGATACCGACTCTCCCGAATCGACCCGAGGTCTCCCAACACCATCTACACATCTCGATCACCGGCGGAGACAAAGACCTCGGCCTCCCTCGAGCGCCAACAAGCCGTGCGGGAAGTTGATAGGCTCTGGCGCCCGACTTCATCGAGGAGGTCCGCTCTCTGGTCAGTCCAATGTAGTCCTCGCCAAGAAACCTAATGGAAGCCGGAGGATGTTGACTACACCGATCTAAATCGGCTGCCCGGCGATTGCTTCTACCAAGGATCGACTAACCGGTCGACTCAACCGCCGGTACGCCCGCTTCTCCTTCATGGACGCCTATTCCAAGCATAACCAGATCCGATGGCCCCGAGGATCGGCAACATACAGCCTTCCACACACCCCAAGGAGCCTACTTTTACAAAGTTATGCCATTCGGGTTAAAGAACGCAGGCGCCACCTACCAAAGGATGGTGAACAAGGTGTTCGCCCGGCAAATAGGGCGAAACATGGAGGTCTACGTCGTCGATATGATCGTGAAAAGTCAAGGCTGCACACCTCGACGACTTGGAAACCTTCGCCACACCGAGAAGGTATGGATGCGCAACCCGCCAAGTGCCTTCGCGTGACATCGGGCAAGTTCCTCGGTTCATCATACACGAGAGGAATTGATGCCAACCCCGAGAAGATCCGAGCTCACCGACATGAGATCTCCGCACCGCTTAAGGAGCTTCAATGCCTTAACTAAGGATAGCGCTCTATCCCGCTTTCTATCCCGGCCGAGATAAGTGCCTCCTTTCTTCCGAGTCCTCAAAGACCAAGAACTTTCAATGGACTACAGAGTGCGAAAGCCTTCACGCTCAAGGCAAAGACTCTCCGAGCTACCCCGACTTACTCCTGTCCGCGCTAAAAACTCACCTCTATCCGCGGCATCCCAAAGATGCAGAAGCTCGGTGCTTGTGAAAGAAGCCTCCGGCGCAACACCCGATTTACTACACTACCATGTGCTGTGGGCCGAGCAGCGCTTATCCTCCCATTGAAAGGTCGGCGTTGCACTCATTCTAGCGGCCCTAAGCTACGCCTACTTCCAAGCCCATACGATTGAGGTATCGACCGACCAACCCCGCCAAGTTCTTTCTAAGTTTGACGAGCACGCCTCCTAAAGTGGTCGGTGGAGCTATCCGAGTTCGACCGCCAAGCCGAGGACAGCCATCAAGGCCTGTGCCTTGGCCGATTTCATCTCGAGTTGACACCACCAAGCGTAAGGCGTTGAGCCAATCCACCGAGACCGGATGTCGACGTGGATGGGTCTTCCAGCCTCAGGAGCCGCGCCGACTGCTCGAGGACCCGACGGACACGCCGAGCGCCTCCGCTCGCTTCCCGCCACAAACAACGAGGCCGAATACGAGGCGCTGGCGTGCCTCCGCTTACGCCGAGATGCAACTAGGAGCAATCCACATTCTCACGGATTCCCAACTTGTCGCCGAGCAAGTTGGTGGAGAGTATCGCGCGGACTCACCATGTCCAGATACCGACCGAGGTAAAAGCCCAAACCTCTAACTTTCCCCGCTTCACTGGCCCAGTGGTGCCTGTGTCCTAACGAGCGCGTACCAGCTAAACCGGCCTCGGAGCCGATCCGCAGGGACATCCCGAGGTCGAGGAGTCGACACACCGGCCGGTGACCATCATGGAGATCGGGATCCCGAGTCCCGACCACCCCACCAACGTGATCCGTGAAGCATCAAGTACAAACGCGAGGGGATCCCGCCACCGATGAGGGCGCACGCGGCCCGCAACTCAGCGTGGTATCGCGGAAATCGGCGACCGACTTACAAAAGGTCTTTTCCCACCCCTACTACGATGCTTAGATCCCGAAGAGGCGGACCGATTCTCGCCGAGGTCCACGGCGGATTTGTGGGGAGCACATGGGCGCCGAACTTTGGCCTTCAAGGTATCGCGCTGTGGTTATTATCGCCTACGCTGCACCGAGACGCCAAGGCTTTCGTGGCGCGGTGCGACACTTGCCGCCAGTTCCCGAGCCCGCAGCCCCGCGTCCCGCCGCCCATGGATCGCGCCGCCCTTCGCCAATGGGGAATGGACCTCAGGGGCCGTTTCTGCCGCCGCCGGAGACACATCATTGTGGGGATCGACATTTCACCAAGTGGGTGGAAGCCGAGCCGCAACCATTACACCGAACGGGTCAGCAGATGGAAGAACATCGTGACCCGATTCGTTCGCCTAACGTTATCATCATCGAGCATGCACCTGGCCACAAAGACTTGCTCGAGTTCAGGCGACCTATCACATCCAAATGAGGTTTAGCTCGGTGGCTCACCCTGCACTCAACGGGCTTGCCGAGGTGACCAACCGATCTATCCCGGATGGACTTAGAAAAGGACTGAAGCCCGACGAGCCGGGTCGACGAGCTCCCGAACATCCTATGGTCTCGCGACTCCTCAAGACGCCGCGAGTCCCCTACCTTGCATTCGCATGGAAGCAGTCCTACCGAGTTGATCATCCCAACATTCCGTGGAGAACTATGAGGAATCCACCTCTGTGGAGTTCGGCTGGCCTAGACCGCTAGAAGAACGCAGGCCAACGCAAGACGAAAATGCCGCATAAATGTAAGTGTAGCCAGGAGTTACAACAAGAGGGTGCGCCGACTTCTGGATGGGCGACTTAGTCCTACGCAAGGCGAAGTAAGCGACCCGCCACTCAAGGCAAGCTTGCACCTAAGTGGGAAGGCCCTACCGAGTAATCCAAGTAGTCCGACCGAACGCTCCGGCCGCGACTATGATCGGGCAGCGCTCCCGAGGACTTGGAACGCCCACAACTCAGAAATATTTTGTCTAAGGACAAAACGGAGGTGAATCGATGTCAAACTCGTGACATTCAAGGAAGTCGGAGAATGTATGAAGAAACATATTTGTATTGCCAAAAGAGTTTGGGATTACAAAATGTGCCCCTAAGTGGGGAAGTAGCATTACAAAAAGCAAGGGAAAGCCTCCAAAAGAAGAAAAGAAGTCTTCAGTGCCGCAGCCTTCAGAAGGTCGTCCGGCGGAACTCGCCAGCATGTCGACTTCGATCCTGGGCGTGAGACGGCGGGATCCTCTCGACCATCGAGCCCGGAGGACATGCTCGAACCGGCCAGTGGCAACTTTGTACCCAGATTGACGACACCCGCCCGTCCGGCCCAGCCGAGGAGGAAGCCCTCCGACTTCTTGTAGGTGTCGACGCCTCCCGATCCTTCTCGCCGACTCTTCCACCGCTGCAAGGGCTTCGGCGCTCGCAGCTCGCCTCCTCGAGGTCGCCTTGGCAGCTAACCCCGAGGCCTCCTCCATCCGGAGGCGGTTCTCCGCCTTCGATCGCCGGAGGAGCTTCGCAGCCCGGCCTGCCGCCGAGGCGGCCTCGAAGCTCGGCGGTCGACGCGCAACTTCCGCGCCATGTCCGCGCCACGCCGCAAGAAGAAGAACCGCCGGTCCCGACTCGCTTGGGCTCTCTCGAGCCGGCGGCGCAACTCCGAGTTGCGCTCGCCCAGACCGTGCACCAAACGACCGGAGTCGTGCACCCGGTCGAGGAGGGCAGTGGTGTAGTGGAGATTCTGCACAAGAAAAAACGCTGAAAGTGATGAACAGAGCTCAGCCAAGAGGATATAAGCAAAATGGAGCTTACCCACAACGCCGACTTGGCGGACTTGGCGAGCAGCGCTTCCGAGGGGAGCGTATAGGTCCCGAGCCATGTCGGGATGGAGCGCCGAGGTAGTGGGCCGAGGGCTCTCCCCGACTCCACACCTTGTCCCCGGGATGCACTCATGCCACCGGCCACGAGAGGTCGCCCGCTGCCCCGGCGGGACCTCTCCCATCATTCGGGAAAGGAATGGCTGATCCTTTCCCGACGTGACCCGCACAGTCCTGCATGGATGGAGGACGCCGCCCTTCCCGCCGCCTCGGCCGGGACCAGACTCTCGGCAGGAGTGGTGGCGCCGGTTGTTCGGGCCGCCTGCCGGCACGGCCATCGGGCGCTCTGTGTCCACCACGTCCTTGGCCTTCGCCCACTTCTTGGGATGCCCCTCATCGGCGGTGTGCGGGGAGCCACCCCGCCCGCTGGAGACCGAGAGCGCGGAGATGGTCCCCTCGGAGCACCAGAGTCGTGAGAGGATCGCAGGTTCACCATCCCTGCAAAAAGTCGGCAGTTATGTCAAAAGGTAGAGTATGGTTGCAATCTAAAAGTGAGCTAGACAACCACTTACTCCGAGAGCGCGGATCAGCCCGCCTCCACCACCACCGTCCCGACATATTGCGGATGGCTTGCGAGGAAGGGAGGATTACCTCACCGCCGAGGTGAGCACGCCTCGGCACTCGCCTGGGCAGCATTATCCATGGCCCTGGCCGACCCCCCAACCCCGGAACCCGAGTCCGTCTGGCACTGGACAAAAAAGACGTGCCACTTGCACCCTTTCCTATTGGTGGGGGCGCCGCTAACCGAACCCCGGTCGTGCGGCGTTGTGAAGTAGCCCCCGACCCTTGAAGAGGCTAAGCAGAGAGGAAAAGGTTGCGGGTCGGGGCGATGTTGGCGTAGTGGCATTCCCCGTAAAAACCACCGTGTACCGCCAAGAGTTGGGGGTTATCCGGGAAGGCGAAATACGCCACAGGAGATGCAGATACGATGATCGGGTGCAGGGAAGGCGCAGCCGCCTCTAGGGCATCGCGACAGGCAAAGCCCTTGGGAACCGGGTCAAAGCCCGCTGTCCCGCTTCGCCAGAGGTTGAACTCTCCGGATGCCGTAGCGCCGCCGAGAATCCTCACCATGCGCCGCCCAAGACAGAGTCTTGGTCGCGGCGCCACATCAAGGCCTCTAACTCACGCGCCGCCTGATCGGAGGAAGGGCCGGAAGGAGGAGACGAAGGGAGAGCGCGACACGGGTTGTAATCGATGGGGAGGAGGAGGAGGAAGGTAAGAAGAGGAAGTGGAAGGAAGACCCATCGCACACTAACCTATAAAGGAAGAAAGCGGTCGGAAGAAGCTAAAAGGCACCTGAGCCTATGGAGAATACTTGAAGGAAGACGACTACAGAACAAGAGAAGAAAGCTCCACCGATAAAGTGGTTCGGGTTCAAGAGCATGATCATACAACCATCGCATCGCATCCGGGCGGCAACTTTCTCGCCACGATCCATGGCTCGCCACCGCGGTTCTTCTGCTCGAGCCTGCGCACGACCGCTTGTACTTTTCTCGCTTCGGGCGCGCTAGCAGGCCTCCGTCGGCCGTGCTCGAGTAGTTCCTGGCGGGAGGTTACACCATCGGTTTTTCTAGGTCTTGAGCCGCGGCTCTCGAGCAGCAGCTCGCCATCGTTTTCGGCCTTGAGCGCGCTCGACACACCTCCCAACGGCGGTTTCTCGGCTTAAGCAAAAATGACCACCGTTGTGCCTTCGAGCGGCGCGGCTCACACACCTCCCGAACGCGGTTCGGTTCAGGTCTTGAGCAGCACCACCGGTTTTCTGGCCTTGAGCGCGCTCGGCCACTTCACCCCGAACGGGCGGCTCTGGTTCTTCGTGTCTCTGTCGTATTCTTCTGGAGGTTCTGCTCAGACTTTCCAGCGGCTTGGCAACGTTTCGGCGCCTCTCACTCCTCCCGAGCTAGCTCGCCATCATGGTTCTTCGTGTCGGCGTGACTCGACCCTTTGTAATAAAAATGACGGGTCGCAAGGTGGAGGACTCGCCGCCTCAACCCCCGACTTCGACGCTTGGCAACGGTATCGCGCCTCTCGACTTCTTCATCCCGAACGCGCTCGCCATCATGGTTCTTCGTGTCGCGGTGCGTGACTCGACCCTTGTAACAAAATGACGGCCCAGAAGGTGGAGGACCTTGCGCTGCCTCAACCCCTCGACTTCCGGACGCCGGCTTGGCAACGTATCGGGCGCTCTCGACTTCTTCATCCCGAACGCAGTTCGCCATCATGGTTCTTCGTGTCGCGGTGCGTGACTCGACCCTTGTAACAAAATGACGGGTCGAAGGTGGAGGACCGGCGCCGTCTTCAACCCCCTCGACTTCTCCGGACGCTTGGCAACGGTATCGCGCCTCTCGACTGCATCCCGAATCTGCGTCGCCTCATGGTTACCTGTGCCTGAGCGCAGCTCCACACACCTTCCGAATCTGGCAGTTCGGCTTATCACGATTTTGCAAGTCGCAGGCGTGACTCGACTTCTAGTACCCAACGACGGCAGAACAGAGACTTGACATCGCCGCCCTTACCTCGAGCGCTCACCCATCGTTCAATCGCCCACTCGCGAGTCTCACTCGACACGACGCCGTTGGCAACGGAATCGGGCGCCTCTCGACTTCATTATCCCGAATCTGTAGTTCTGACATGATCTTGAGCGACGGCTCGATCATCGGCATCTTAGGCCTTGAGCGTGGCTCTAAGACTATATCCCGAACGACGTTCGGTGACAACGCTCGGGTCTTGAGGTTCCTCGACTTCATTATCCCGAACGGTAGTTCGACATGATCTTGAGCGACGGCTCGATCACCGACATCTTAGGCCTTGAGCGGTGGCTCGGCACTATATGCCGAACGACGGTTCGGCGACTATGGCTTTTTGGGTCTTGAGCGGAGCCTCGACCCCGTACCCTGCAGAGGACTTTGGTCAATCATGACACAACACGGTGGAACTTCTGTCCGAGATCCCCGTCGGAAATCAGGCTCTTCCAAGCACCACCCCCCAAATTGCCCCGCAGGAGTGGCTTTTGTGGGGGGGGTAGTGATAAGGGTATTAAGTATGACGAGACACCTGGTCTTCTGTCGTACAGCTGGCTGACGTCATCGCCCCTCCTGCGCTCCAACCGCCCACGATGTGACAGCCCGACGTCGCTTCTCCTCAAGACGCCCCAACTACCCGCCCCACCGACCACGACCGACCGCGTGGTCGCACTGCACACCACTTACATGCCGGAAGCACTCCCTCCGTCCAACCTATTTAACCCGAACAGGTAGGACAAGGAGGGGGGATCTGAGGGCTGGATGATCATCATCATCTTCTTCTTCTTCTTCCCATAAACACTCCAAGAGGTGAGTAGACTCTGAGACCCCGCAATTCCCTCTCTGAGGAACTCCCCGACGGCCGACATCGATTTGGGCTGAGGGGTCGGGCGAGCATCCGACCCGCTTGCTGCAGGACTCGCCCCCGACGGCCGAGGAGCGCGCAGCCGCTTTCGAGAGCTCTGACGGCGCGAGCAGAGCCATCGACGGCCATCGAAACCACACCGAGACGCACTTCTGCTTCCGGATTTCGCGCCGCGCCCGGGTCACTGTGAAAAGTTGTTTCCTAACATCGCCGGGCCGACTCGAGGCCACTTCGCCAACGCGCCCGCCCGCTGCTCGCCCCGGGCACTCTAGACAATGTGAAGCGAAACTAGCGGCGAGGGCTCTTACCTCGCTAAGTATTTTGTCATGACTGATCCCGAAGCCAGATCTTTGGCCGAGTTGTTTGGCGATTAGCTAGGAGTCGTGAGGACGCCGCGATAGCGCCCACTTCATATCTCACCGCGCCCGAGGCTCCGCCAGAGCGCCGTATTCGCTTCATTGTTAGTGGCTTAAGCCGGGCGTAAGGGAACGCCGAACGAACGGCCGCTTCGGGAGCTTCCAACACTAGCCCGGCCTCGCGTTCTTTCGGCGCCGACGACCCATCGAATTCGCCAGTAACTCCATTCTCGCTTCGGCCCCGCCCGGCCTTGCCTATCCAAGGGGGTCAACTCAAATGAAGTCTGCTTTCGGTCTTAGTGCTCGACCCCTTTACCACCTGGACGGCGGTTCAAGAACGAGGGATCGAGCGCCGCCGATCTCTTTATCCCTAAACGGTGGTTCGGTTATCCAGGTCTTGAGCGGCGGCTCGGCCACTGGTCTTCTAGGTCTTGAGCGGTGTTGTGGGAAATAACTTTTTACCGTGGACTCGGCGTGCGCGTGGGAATCCGGAGCCGAGGGTCGCCCTGTGCATGGTTCGCCCGCTGATGGCTCCCGCCTCCCGCCTCCGACCCTCCGAAGGCAGCTCCACGCTGTCGCTGGAACGAGACTCTCGCAAAGAAGTGCTCTGAGCTCTCGCCCACCCTCCGACGCCAAGAGCCGGGCCCCGCTCACGGCCAGCTCCCTGTAAATGTGTCGTGTTCAAGTCTACTCACCTTCCTGAGTGTTCATCCTTCAGCGCCCGCCTTATCCATTCTGGCTTAAATAGGTTTGGACGGATGGCATGCTTCCGGCCGCATTCAGCGGTGGCGCACGGCTCGACTCGCAGCCCGTGCCGTGGTCAACTTGGCGGGTAGTCAGCGATGCAGAGAAGCGACGTCGCGCGATCAAATCAGAGTAATGGAGCAGAGGGGCGATGACGCCATCCGTACGACCCAGACTGTGTGTCACGCCGCTACTTTAATAATTCCTAATACCACGCTCAGCTTTGATGGCGTGTTCTCGCCATACCGTAAGTTTCGAATCTGACAGCTCCACCGACTAATTTCTGAGAAGGCGACCCACCACATCGAACTTCGATAAACCCGCTTGAGTGGTTGGTCACTATTACTCTCTATCGGGTGAGCTCCGAAGTAGGGCGTAGCTCGGCCGTGAGAACGAAAAGTGCAGGGCTGGCCTCGAGGCGGATAAAGCTCTTCCGCCCTCTCGTGGACGTGGGTCGGTGTAGTAAAAACACCGTTTCGAGGCCTCCCTTGACCAAAGACAGAACTCACCGCTGGTGAGGTCCCGGGAGGCCGCCAAATAGACGCATACGCCTTTCCTCGGTGGAGATCGAGGCGAGATGGGGGAGCGAGAACAGATGTCGCTTAGGTGCGCCAAGGCCTTCTTCGCACTCGCTGCCCACTAGAAGTTCCTCTGGCTTTTCGAGGCTCGGAAAGGGGAGGCATCATCTCCCCGACGGATAGGAATCGAGATAGGCGACGAGCCTCCCATTGAGGCGCTTAGAGCCCTTTTGACCATCGGGGGTGCTCGCATGTCGGCTGATCGCTCGAACCTTCTCTCGTTGGCGTTGATTCCTCTCGCACGGCGAAACTCCGAGGAATCGCCCGATGTAACTACTTAAAATGCACTTACGGGCCGGTTGAGCGCATTCCATACTTTCTCAACGTGGCAAACGTCTTCTCGCCAGGTCGCCGATGAGCCGGTCCGACCGCTTTTCACGATCATATCGCCGACGTAAAACTCCCATGTTTTGCCCTCATTCGATGGGCTAACATCTTGTTTACGGGCCCTCCGTAGGTGGCTCCGCGTTTCTTCAGCCCGGACGCATGACTTTGTAAAAATAGGTCCCTTGGTTTGTAAGAAAAGCAGTGTTTGATCCCTGTGCCATCCTCGACCGGGTTGTAGCGAGAAGGCGCCGCCTATGAACGGTTTAGCGTGCGGCGGCCGAGTCGACTACTCGGTCGATCCTCAGAGAGGATAGCACTCTTCGACACGCATGGTTGAGATCGTGCAGTCAACGCGACATCCTCCACTACCATTAGATTTCTTCACGAGGACTACATTCTTGACAAATCCATTGGGGGTACTTAACTTTCCTCGATGAAGTCTCGCCGCCAGGAGCCGTTTCTACTTTCTTCTCAGATGGCTTATTGCCGCTGGAGCGAATAATCGCGCCTTTGTTTTTACACGGGCGCGTAATCGGAGAGATGCGCAGTTTTGGTGGCTGGGCCACTTCGATCGACGCCTCGCATTTCTGGACTGACCAGCGAAGACGTCCGAATTCTCCCGAAGAGGTTGATAAGTCGAGCTCGCTTCCCGTTTCATCGAAGTTCGAGTCACCCCTTAACCGCCCGGCCTGACGATCGTAGGGCACATCGAGCTTGAGTTTCGCTGGGTTTCTCGATTGGTCGGCCGCAGCTTCTGGGGTCGCCAGGTTGTTCCTGCCTTGTCCTCTCAGGGAGACCGCCGCCAAGTAACATTGCTCGATTCGTGAGGGTTCCTCGACTTCCCTTCACTCGCACGGCTCTGAACTTTAGGTTCGCGATAGTGGAGATGACCGCCGATCGCCGTCGAGGGTGGGTCGCCTCAGATGGCATTCAGTACGCCGTGGGAGGTCGATCACTACCAGGAAGGTTGCCATCACGCTTCGCTCCCCGCCCCTCGGCGTCAAGGGAAGGGTGATCGCTCCGAGTGGTGAAATCGAGTTCCCGGTGAACCCCGTGAGCGCCGAATGCATAGGTTCCATAGCACCACCAGGTAGCCTGAGCTTCCGGAAGGCGTCGAGGTAGAGGACATCGACCGAACTCCCGGTGTCGACCATGATCCTTCACCGCAGATCGCGATTCCGGGCCGATATCACCGCTGTCAGATCGTAAGGTTGTCCGACTTCTGGCCGAACGTAATTTTTGGCTCCGAGCCGCTCATGCCTCATGGCGCAGCTGGGCGCGGGCAGACGCCTTCCGCCTCATGTGCCGCTACCCCCGGATGCCTGGCCCGCCCGTGATTACGCTGGACATGTGTCGCCGACGCCCTTTGGGACGGGGAGGGTTCTCGATCCTCGCTGAGGTAGGGGCCTGGCGGCTCTGAGGAATCGCCTGACCGCGCTTCCAGCTCGCACTCCCTCGCAAGAGTTCATTCCATTCTGGCCACGGAAGTGCAATATCGAAGTTCGGGTCCCCTCCAACAGACGTGATTTTTCATGGGGTGGGGACTTGAGCAACCCTTCTCCTTTATCCGAGAAATATCTCGTGTTCGAGACGCACTCCGGGAGGAAGTCGGAGTTTCGGCGCGCGGATGATCGACGCGATCTACCCTCGCGCTTCTGGCTGAGCTGGCCGTTGCCCGTGAAGGGGCTCCGGCGCCCCTCTTGTGTTCTTCCTCCCCGACATCCGTGCCTCCGCCGAGATGTACCGTTCGCTACCGAGCATATCGACAACCGAGGTAGGGGTCGCTCCTGGCGACGAAAAAACCTCGGCGCAGCCTACCATGAACGCTGCATCAACGGCGAAGGGTGGCGTCGCGATCTCGTATCTTTGTGGTAAAGCGATGCACGAAATGGGAGAGAGGTTCATCCTCCCTCTGGTTCAGCCCAAGGAGAAGGGCGATGGATGGCTTCGGGCGGGCGCACACCAGAAAGTGGAGCTCAAAGTCCTTGGCGAGTTGTTCGAAAGAGGCGACCGTCCCGGCCTTTAAGCCACTATACCATGCACGGGCTGGGCCCCTCAAAGTGGTGGGGAACGCTCTGCACATCAAGGCATCCGCGGTCCCGTACAGCGCCATCTAGGCCCGGAAGGTAGCGACATGATCGGCGGGGTCGCTAGCGCCGTCATAAAAGTCGATGGCGGGGAGGCGAAAGTTCGGGGGCACAGGATGCTCTTGTATCTCGATCACGAACGGGGACCCCCTATGGGGGTCCTCCCCGTGTTCCTCGTTCGACTTGCGAATTTTTCTTTGCATTTCGTCCAGCCGCTGGCTGACGGAGCGAAGCTGGGCTCGGAAAGAGTCTATCGAGTCCGAAGATACTGCCTCGGGCTCGGGTCGAGCGGGTTTCGGGTCCCGATCGCTACCAGGCTAGG
>CP097508.1:52856448-52964448 GCA_023547065.1 Musa troglodytarum
CAGAGACCTTTCATATAACAGTCTCTTAATGCCTTCTTTGGAGATCTCATCATTTAATTGATCATGTCACAGTTTTGTTGCTTTATTGCAATTTATGGCATGGTCTTGAATTAACAACCATTTCAGGTGCAGGAAAAAACTGCATACATCTGATCCTTCTCAAACACTGGAGCCTCATGCATTGGGCGCAAAACCCAACCCCCTGTTATCATCTTGCTTGCAAGCATTTGAAATTATAATGCATGCAAATTGCTACTTCTTGATTGTCAATGTCTTGGTTTTCAAAGAGCATTTTGCCTATGAATCAACTGGTTCGCTGTTGATAGGAATGTCTTATACAGGCAACAAATCATTTAAGCTCCATGGTATAGGCATGCCTGGCATATATCATGCTAGATTTATTCATATGTCATGTCATGATCTGCATGTTTTCAGAAGGATCACTGTCTGGACCTGCTACACTTTCATGAGTTTCAAATACATTCCTTATGCTAGTCATATGCATATAGGATGATCAGAAAGCCTAGAGAGCTAACTAGTATGAGAACTGACTATAGAATACTATCCACAGCATAAGCTTGCACTTTATGTTTTTGAATTTTACATCTATTGTCAGGCAATTATGCTTGACAATGGATGTAAAATTCCTTGCATCAAATGGTTAGGACCTAGACCTAGATCATCAAATGAACATCATGCTTGTTTGGTCCAGTCTCACTGCATTCATGCCTTTAGAAGTCTTTTCAGCAAATTGACATACTAGGTACTGTTACATTCCATCACATGCACAAGTAGTGCATTCCAAAATGTTGATTAGTCACCCTTATCAATGTCTTTGTATTCCATTCAGTTCTCCTCACTTTCATACTCTTGACTTTTGGAATGTCTCTCCCACTTATCATCAAAGTCCAAATCTTCCCAATCATTATTCTGCAGGTAAACGGAAAACAACGGTTATATGCAAGTAAAAGCAAGTATTTTAAGTTATTGTGTTATGGACTGCTTATGATTCGTCTTTGCTGAAAATGGCATCGACACATTACCAGTCAAAGGCATTGCTAACTTATAGTAGAGCTTTAGAAATACTAGAAACTATTAATTTTGTCACTGCTAAAAGGAACTATATTCATGCAAAGTACATTGGTAGTTGAGATTAAAAGTGCTACCTTTTGTTTGATACCATGTCTTTGACACCACTCTGTTAACCTTGGACAATCTTCAATTTCAATATCAAGGGTGGAGTTTGGCAGCTGTTCATCAGGTAAGAAATGAAATTTAGGGCAGAATGATATCACCATCAGCTCAAGGGAGGTGAGGTTGCAAAGACCCACAACAGTTGTAAGCTGCTCACAGTCTTCGATATGTAGTTCCTTCAGTGCTGATAGATTCTCATGCAGCCTAGGAAGAGCACTCAGTTTGTTACAGGATGAAATTTTCAAGTACTGAAGAGTGAATGGCAGCACATCATCAGAATTTAGGAAGAGCTCAGGACATAAATCTAATGTCAAGCTCTCAAGGGAATTGAGGTTCTGTAGACACATCAATGTTGAAAGCTGTTCACAATTTGTGATTGAAAGCTCCCGTAGAGCAGACAGAGGCTGGTACAGAGGAAGGGATGTCAAGTTTGGGCAGCTTGTAATGTCGAGGGACAGAAGGGTGGGTGGAAGACGATCATCTGGTGAGAACTGGAATTTAGGCAAGGCGTGCAATCTCAAGTGCTCAAGAGAAGTGATTTTGTGCAGCTCGACAATTGAAGTAAGATTTATGCAATCACTTATATCCAAATTGTTTAGAGCATTGAGGCTTCCATGAAGGTCAAGGATGCTTAAGTCCTCAGACCAAGAAATTTCTAAGGAATGAAGAGATTGGAGTTCTAAGGTGGATGCCCAGAGATTCTCATTCCATTTCCCTTGCAAATCCAGACTTTTGACTGAAGGGAGCTTGGGCAGTGCAGTTATTGCTTCAACATTCTCCATCTCTAATATTTCCAGTGAAGTTGGGAGGAGGGGTAGCCCATTTAGCTTCGAGCAATGTTTAATGACTAAACTTCGGAGGCAAGGAAAGTCACCATCCTTGACACCAGTCCACTCCCCCCATTGGTTCAAACATTCTAAGTCTAGCGTGTCCAGTGCTCGGAATGCTATAGAGGAACTCGTACTGCTGTGGCCACAGAACTCACAGCCAACATGTTGGATCCCATCCATGTTACCTATCAAGAGATCTTGGAGGCATGGTAACTGACCAAGTGGCGGGAGGAGCTTGCAACTATGGCATTTTGTAAGTGAAATGGAGTTGAGTCTAGAAAATGAAGGATCTCCTAACCAGCTTGGGAATCTCATGCCACAATAACCTCGCAGGATGAGGTGCCTGAGGTTTCTGTATGGTTGGAGGTTTTGAATGATACCATCTGCCAGAAATCTGGAGGTCTCTGTGATGCTGCCTGTGTTAAGGGTAGATCCATCACTATGTTGCTCGCTAGGACCCTGAGAACTACTTGCTTGGGTGCTTTTCTCAGAATTCCATATTAATGCCAATGTTTGTAGATGCTCTTTGGCCTTCAAATCTGCTATGCTGGCTTCCTTTCCGCTGGCAACATTCTGAAGCCCTGCTATGCCAAGATGTCCTCTAAGATTTCTCAGCTGCTTCAATTCGTCAATTCTGCAGCACCTGTTGACATTAAATGCTGGAAGGGTCTCAAGTCTAGTAAGAGTTCCGATCCCTGATGGTAGACTAACACAAGCTGCAAAGTCCTTCGTTGGAAGCTCCAAATGCCGCAGATTAATGAGGTTGACAATCCCATTGGGTAGCTCTTGGAGGCTTGTGCAGTACTTCAAATCCAGTGTCTGCAGGTAATATAGACTACCCAAAGAGTTAGGTAACCTTTTTATTGTACTTCCCCGGAGACCAAGATAGCATAGTAGTTTCAGCTGACCGATGGAATTTGGAAGCTCCTTGATTCTGGTATAGCTCAGATCAATCACCCGCAAACATGGCAACTTCCGGAACAGATCACTACACAATCTCACATTCTGGCAGACACCACCGAGACCTCCTCCGTTCAAAGTTTTTGCCTCTGTATTTACATAGAGCAGTGATCTTATCCTTCTGTACTCATCCTTCAGAGGTTCAAATTGGATGTCAGCTTTGGCTTCATATGGAATCAGAGATAGATGGTTGGCTTCGTTGGCGATGTAGCTCACCTTCTCATCCTTTTTAACACTGCATTCTTTGCCTGCAATTGATCGTGCTAGATCGCAGATGAGGTCATGCATCAGAAACAATTGCTGGTCCTCATGTTGTGAGATGATAAAGGACGTTTTCTGCAGCAAGTGTTCCGTACCTGTCAGTGACAACTGGAGTGATGAACGAATCACAGGTAATTCCTCATCAATTGGAGACAAGTGAAAGAACGACCGTCTGTGTAAGTCATCAAAATACTTCTTTCCTATGTCTTCAGCTCGTCTTGTTTCCATGAATGGGATAAGGCCTTGAGCCATCCACAATTTGATCAATTCATCCTTCTCGAACAAATAATTTTTTGGAAACAAGGCGCAGTACATGAAGCATGGTTTTAGATGTGTCGGCATGCGATGGTAGCTTACTTTTAGTGCAGGCAGAATACGATCATCTTCCTCGTCGAGTTCCCATAAATCACTTTGCAAGATGTCTTCCCACTTATCTTTGTCTTCTTCATAGTAAAGAAGCCCTCCAAGGCTCTTTACAGCCAATGGCAAGCCTTTGCACTTTTGAACTATCTTCATGCCAATTTCTTCCAGGTTGCGGCTGCTGTCAGGGTCTCGGTTCTCAAGTGCATACTGCTTGAACAACAACCAAGCTTGATCTTCAGTCAGGCCAGCAAGCTGATACGGAAGCACTGTTTGCATAATTCTTGCCACTGACTCGTTACGAGTAGTGACAAGGACTTTGCACCGTCCTCCATTGATGAAAGCCACTCTTAAGCTATCCCAAAGGCTTATGTCTTCAGTCCAAACATCATCCAGAACAAGCAGTAGTCTCTTTCCCACCAATTCTTCCTTGAGAACAGATTGTAGTGAGCTTAGTTCTGTGAGGTCACATTTTTCCTGAGTAATGCTTTCTATGATAGCGTTGTATATCTTGATCACATCAAAATCCACTGAGACACTGACCCATACTCTTGTGTTGAAGCATTGGCGTACTGTAGGATCTTCGTAAACGAGTCGCGCCAGGGTGGTCTTCCCAATCCCGGCCATGCCGATGATGGGTATGACGGATAATTTGTATGCACTGGCTTTCTCTGATACCAGCATTTCTACAATCTTTTTCTTATCTTCTTCTCTTCCATAAACACAAGATTCATCTACATATGGGGTGCTTTGCGGAGGCTGGACTGGTGCCCTAGATCTCCTCACTCCAATGTTCTCTGTCAGACTTAGGGCTTTCCGTTCTTCTGCAAGTTCATCAAATCTTATGCTGATATCCTTGATCCTACTTTGCATGCCACCTGGAATTGCAATTTGGGTTGGAAGAACAGCAGTAGCATCCAACTTTCTTGCCTCTAACTTTCTTTTCCTGGTTGCAGGTTGTGGTAGATCTGCACCCTTAGCTTTGATTCGCAGAAACTCGTACCCAAACTCAGCTAAAACATCCTCAGCAAGGTAAGCCAAGTCTTTTAGCTCTTTCAGCCAGAGTTTCACTGCTTCATCTCTTATCTCCCTCTCCTCTGCATCGCTGAGAACTGCTTGAATCCTTAACAGTGTTCTCTCCATCTTGGACAGATCCTCGTGAACACTGGCTTGCTGGGATGAGAGTGCCAAGCCAAGTGATGCAGGTATGTTGCCGATCATCCACTCGATGATGGAGGATAAAATTGCACCCGACATTGCAATCTCTCCCCTTCTTCTCGAGTCAAGCAGCACCAAGGAGATTTTGGAACAGCAAGCAGAGATGAGAAGTCAAATGAAGAAATAGGTTAGTCTCATAGACTTGGCCAAAGCCTTAGCTGAATACATTTGTATCATTCATGAACGAGTTGACACATCCTAACACGCTAGTTGATTGCAAGTATTTGTTAGGTTGGCTGGTTCCTTCGATTGAATATATGGTTTCAGTTGTCAGCATAACCTGCAGAAGAATATATTCTATTTGTTTAGGCAATGGTGCAACTCGGATTTGCGTATATGCCGCCTTAGTGCAGCTCAGATTTGCATATATGCCATCACAATTAAATCAAGTTGAAGCTCTAATTGACATTAACATCTTTTAGAACACATTATAGTGGTAAGAGTGTTTGAGGTATATTGAAAATTTAAAATTTTTATATCCTTTTAGTTCAAACCAGTCAGATTAGTTAAATCAAGTTGAAGCTCTAATTGACATTAACATCCTTTTTAACACATTATAGTGGTAAGAGTGCTTGAGATATATTGAAATTTTCACATTTTATTATCTTTTCATTTCAATCAGTCAAATTATATCAGGGTTAGAAGTGATCAACTTGAGTTTTCTGAATCAACTTGAATTTCAAGGAATTGCAATGATAGATACGTAAAAAAGGTGCACTTCTATTATTGACTATGGATGCCATGTGCTTTAGCACAAAGTCAATGTCTTTGTCTGCCAAAGTTTACTTGCATTATTGGTGGCTGGTGCATCATTTGCTAAGAATCTTGAAATATGTGTGCCAGTTGTCTGCTACTACCCATTTGGGATGCTTTTCTGGAACCAACTTGTCGGATCATTGGCGATCAGTACCAGAAGGCTCAGCTCTTCAAGACTAGCGGAGACTTTGAAGCAGGCAAAGGATCGACAGATCTCAGCGGAAACAGCCGAAGATCAATGGCAATGTTTCGTCTTTCTTCCATCATATCAGGACTAGACAAGTTAGCATCATACATCACAAGTTCGTCTTCATCTTCATGTGATCCATGTAGCACGGATGAATTGGTGGAGTTAAAGGATTCAGTGGTAAGGACGCGAAATCATGTCATGGATTCAAGGGGAGTTATTGGTGATGCATCTGTGAAGCTCTGGCTGATGGAGCTCAACAACTTGGTTCATCTTATAGATCATATTCTGGTTGAATCTGCATCCGAGCATCAGAGATCCAGCGAAGAGCAACAACCTCAGTTGGTAACTTGCAGAAAGAGAGCGAAGCTAGAGAAGAAAGAACCAGCTCCAGATGTGATCAACTTCCAAGTACAGGAGATCAGGAAGAGATTCCATGAGATGTCAGCTGACTGGGCTGCTATCCATTTAACAGAGAGTGATGTAGGGGTGCAGTTTCAGCAACAAAGATCATCACCTTCTGGCTTCCAAATAGATGAATCATGCATTTTTGGCAGGGATCATGACAAAAACAAGGTGATCGAGCTATTGTTTTCAGATGACAGCAAGAGAGGCAATGTTTCTATCATTTCCATTGTTGGCATGGCAGGTATTGGGAAGACTACACTTGCTCAGCTTGCTTACAGTGATCCAAAGATATGTGCACATTTCACAGCTAGGGGATGGGTGTGTGTCTCTGGAGACATCGATGCTGTGAGACTGCTGCAAGCAATCATACAGTCAGTCACAGGAAAGGCTTGCCAAGACAAGGATTTGGTAACGCTGGAAAGAACACTAGAAAGAATGTTGAAGGGAACAAAATTCTTGCTTGTTTTAGATGATGTCAAGGAGGACGACAGCCTCTGGGACTGCTTGTGGTCGCCGTTACTTGGTGCAGAAACGAGCAAGATTGTCGTCACCAGTCGCAATGGGCTAGTTTCTGACAGCATCCAAGAACTGGTACTTACTCATCATCTGAGCAGGTTATCCGAAGCTTACTGCTGGTCTCTTTTCCGTTGGTTTGCATTCGACGGTGAAGATCCAAATGAGCATCCAAACCTGGTGGAGATCGGCAGGAGGATTGCTGCAATGTGTAGAGGGTGGCCGCTGGCCGCAAAGATGCTCGGAGTTCTTCTCCGGTTCGAAACCGACGAGGATAGGTGGCTGGACATCCTGCAAGGTGAGGTCTTGGGGCTGGTTGGAACTCTCAACTTTACTCATCAACCTTCAGATGGTGCTTGGTAATCTCAACTCTTGACTCTGCAACCTTCGGATGGTGCCATGGAGCAAACAAAGAACTGTTGATGATGATGTTGATGAACACCATTGTGATATGCCTCTGCTGATTTCTCCAAACAAAGAACTGAAAGAATAATTTATATACACTCTGTATTAATTTCAAGTATAGAAACTTATTTTGGATCCACAGGCGTACTGTTTCGGGTATCCAATTCAAACCCGATCCGATAACCTCTTAAAATGGCTTCTCATTGATTTTGCCTTTTTTTTCTTTCTATGTGATTGGTTTATTTGGGCCCCACCTGTGTTTCTACGTGATCCTGACCCTCAATCCTGAGATCGAGATGATGTACGGTCAGGATCATCGCGGTCCACCGCCAGTGGTCGGCTCCCATCTCCCATCCCGCTGCCAACAAATTATTAATGGGGTGGTATATAGTCACTCGCGAGACGTCACGTGCCTCTTCTTGCTCTCTCTCTCTCTCTCTCTCCCCTACTCGGCCAAGTGAAGAGGGAGAAGGAAAGAACGAGAAACGGAAAGGAGCAGCGAGCGAACGGAGGGCGACTTCTTCCCTCCTTCCTTGTTTCACGTCCGCTTCCCTAACGCGATGCAGATTCAGATCGATATTTAGATCGGAACGGTCGGTTCACTTTCTCCTGCTCTCGATCCATCGGCCTCGGAACGAATGTGTTGGTACTGGAGGCGCGCATCTACGATTTGCCCGAGCTAGGGTTTGATCCGTCTTGGTCGGATCCGGTGAGTTGGATCTACCGTGTTTTACGATCTGTTTGTCCTGTCGATCCCCAGCATGTGATCATCGTTAGTTTGATCCGCTTTTCGATCTATTGAATTGGTGCCATCTTTATATCCTTCACATTTTCCAGTCGAATGCGTCGGTGTTGGAGGCGCGGATCCAGTATTTTCCCGATCTAGGGTTTGATCTTTGTTGGCCGGACCTGGTGAGTTGGATCTACTGAATTGCCTATCCTGTTTTCTCTATCGAGCCGCAGCATGTGATCGCCCTCATTTTGATTTGTTACTGAATCTGGCCCATCTTTACCACGTTTAGATCGTTTTTTATTTCCGACTAGAATGCATCGGTGTGTGAGGCGCGGATCCACGATTTACCCGATCTAGGGTTAGATCTTTCTTGGTCGGATCAGGTCAGTTGGAATTATTTTGTTCTCCGATCTTTTTGTTATATCAATCCTACCATGAAATCATCATCAGCTTGATCTATTATTCCATTCGTTGCATCTGTACCATGTCTAGATCCTGTTCATTTTCCGTACTGTGTCCCGTCGGCGTTAATCGAGGAGCTCAAGGTTCCCAGGGCTAGTTTAGGGGGAGGAGAATGAGAGGGGAAGGGGATCAAGATATGATTCTAAGGTCTTTCTACCCGAACTACCCAGATCATGTAGCCTGACGAATCTTTGGTAGTTGGAATGTCATGATCCGTGTATTTGATCTTGTATTTTTCTTCATGTTATGAGTGTGTTCATAAGAGTCAATTCATGTTGTTTTGGTTGCATTTCCCTCAGACAATACCTTCAGATCTTTATTGACCTTAATGATGATAATGCCCTAAGGTTCTCAATTTCGGTTCATACTGGTGTGCTTGGTATGGTAGGTACCTAGGTGCACTGATGGTATGCTGGGGTGTACTGACAGTACGCCCAAAAAAAGCTGAAAAACCTTCAAAAATATCCGGAGGTAACAGTCCAAAAATACCAGGGCGTACTGATTGGTATGCCTTGGTAACGATCAAAATCCGGGATGTATCGATTGGTACACCTCAGTAACGGATGAAATCCGGGGCGTATCGATTGGTACCCCTCAGTAACGATCGGATTTCAATCGTTACCGCCCGGTATAGACCCCGTATTGCTCGATATGGGATCAAAACACTAGTACTGCCTGGTAAAGGGCAATCTATGTACTGGTATCCTTTCTGACTGGTATGTACCATCTGTACTTCGCGTTATACATTGAAATTGAGAATCCTGACCTTTAGAGTTTTGAAAATGTTTTAAAGGCTTGCTTGAGTTTTGACTTTAAATTGCTGCATAATTGGAAGATGAAGACTAAATTGCCGTTGAGGAATGTAGACTAAAATCCATCCTGTGAATAGTGTTTTACCATGTTAATTTCCATTACCAAAGTGAAACCATCTATATGCAAAATCTAATTTCTGTAGTCTGCTGCATCTGGTCAGCGACAATGATTATGCATATTCAAGAAATCATGACTTGTGGGGAATAAAAAAGTCAATACAGTTGATGAATCAAATCTATAAATGGAAATTTTAGTGATTCAAGCTTTTGACAAACATAATGCTACCTTGGTTGGATGATGCTATTTACTGAATTGACTGCCACAAATTTTCTTTCTTATACATTCACATGTATAATGGCTGCACTACCTTTTGAAACGTTGATATAGTTTATGAATAGTAACTTATATTGTTCGAATTTGTGGTTTCTGATGTAGAAGCATTCGTGTAGCAATGCAAACTGTAATCTGGAGATTTAGAGACTGAGTGCGATAAGAAGTTCACACAAGCAGAAAATATGGCACCTACAAGTAAGGCCGATAGGAAAGCAGCATTAGATGTAACTGCTTGGATGTTCAATGTTGTGACATCTGTTGGAATTATCATGGTCAATAAGGCCTTAATGGCTACTCATCACTTCAGTTTTGGTAAGCCCATAAGACTCTTCTTTTTATGATTTTTTTATAATACTTGGGCCACCATATTTAATGGCAGTTCTGCAGCTTCCAAGACAGCAGATCAATAAAAAGAAGAATGACTTATTTTCATATTTAGTTGAGTTTCCTTGTTGGAAAATTATGCCAGATTTTATATATCTTGTTTTTGAAAATCTTGTTATTGCTAAACTTGAAAATTACAAGATTAGTAGTTTGGATTTATATAAATTGCATTTATATATTTGTTTAGTGTATAGATAAGTCAGATGGTTCAAATTCTTTGATTTGAAATTCTTACTCAAAACTAATAGTATGTGAATATTTAATTAATTTTGTTTAAAATATTAGACGATGATAACAAAACATCACCTAAGGCTCATATGTAGCTTATATCTTCAATAAAGCATGCTATAGATGCTTCTCGTAAGGTTCCAAAAGGCTCAAAAGGTTCCAAGATATTGAGGTAGATTTATTTATAAATGTAATATAATATCCACTCATCAATATAAGGGGAACATATGAAAAATATGACAAGTTTGTCCTTCATTAAGAAAAAAATTTTAACAGTCAGATTTTGACATAACAGTTTATAATCCTGAGTGTTTCTTGATTGTTTATTCATTTACTTGATTTTTTCTTTACTTTCTTCTATTACTGTTGTTTCTTGTGTCTGTTGCTTTCTTTCTTTCTTTTATTCATCAACTTTTTACTATTGCAGTTTACAATGGGTTCACTGATCTGTTTTTTGATATAATAAATCATTTTCAGGGTATATTAGTATGCCAATCACAACCATTTTATGTTATATCTACATAAGCTGCTGTTGTTGGCAAAACACAAAAAATGTTACCGAACCTGTCATTGGTGTTTGAATGATTATTGGAATTGTTTAGACTAGTTCATAAAATAATTAGAGAGGCGCTGGGGATGTTGGAGAAGGGGGAAAAATTAAAGTAAATTCTAACTACGTAGGTTGGTGATGTTTGAAAAAGAATGTTATTGAACCTGTCATTTGTTTTTGAATGATTATTGGAACAGTCCAATTCATAGAATAATTAGACAGAGGCTTATGAACTGGTGCGATTTTGATCCACTAACCCTTCCTATTTATTTCATTCTAGCAAGGACTCGTTTAAACACCAAAACTTATAAGAGAGATTGATAGGTTTCAGGCCTGGTTACTTAGTTTAGAGTCATTTAGACATGTGCTACTTATTCAGGATCAGAATTTCTTGTTAATATATAAACCACTTTGTTTGATGCATGAGTCTAAAACTCCGGACATGGTGAGCTGGGAAACCATATAATAGACACGGTGATTACTAGTTTTAAGTCAAGGGTACAAGTTCTGCCCAGGTTGAAAGGCAAAATGGCAAGATCCTACAAAATATAACCCGTACATACTATCAAACTTATTATGACACAGCATGGACAACCATAATCCTACTATGCAAATACCAAGGTTCGTTATACCATGGTGTACTGCCTGGTAAGGGCGGTACATACTGATTTGTCAGTATGTCCCATCGTATCATGTGTTGATACATTGGTATGGTTCAGCATGTATCGGTCGATTGGTACATCGGTATGGACTAGTAAGGCAAACTATGACAAATACCACTAGAATGCAAGGATTTAAATCAATCTAAATTAGAGAAATTTCAAATAGCAACTTAAAGTCAACAGACTTGGGAATGACTAGGATTTTAGCATAAAAGGACATCCACAATGAAACTAAAATATATGATAACAATAATAATCAGATATTTCTACAAGCAAATTGTCATATATATATATATATATATATATATATATATATATATTTACGGATTATGTCTACCATAATGGTCTCAAAACAAGGTTAAAACATTCAGTTGTAAAGCGACAGGAGCAAATAAATGTTGATTAAGTTCCTAAGTTGAAAGCTTTTGACCAATGACTTTTTCCGCAATAAACATGTTAGATCTCACCTTCTAGGGTAGTAAGACTAGGTCTCTTCTATGACTTTCAACGCAAAGCAACATCCTTTATCCAATATGATATCCAAAGAAAGAGCAAGCGGCTTCAGTGGTAAATGATAGAACATGGAGTGAAAAAGAGGGGTAGAAGACAAAAAAAAGAAGGGGGGGGAGGGGGTTGGTTAGATGCAGGAACAACTCAAGCCATTAAAAAGAGGGTTAATACAAGATTTTCTTTTCTTGGCTCAAAGTTGAACCTTCCCCCCCTCTGATCTAGTTGCCATTCGTTTTGTAGATGTTGGCCAGGAAACCAATAACAGCCAAATCTGATCGAGTATGTTAGCAAACAAATACAATTGATGTCAGGTAACAAATACCCACTCAACTATAGAAACCCCTAATATCATGAATCATCCTACAAAAGGACCTCATGTCTATTTTTGCTTCTAAATAAGATTAAAATAGAACATATAAATTATTAAGTGTTATGGCACGGTGACCCCCACATCTAGGTGATGAAAGCCTATGCCCACATTGCACTATATCTCAGATGATGAGCATGTAAACTTTTATAAATTACACCAACAACCAAGGTTCTAAATACCCGTCTGAAAGGTAGGTAGCCTCCATTATTTATTAGTCTGTCCAAATACTGATACCAAAACACATAGCTTGATACCAATACATATACATTTCAGATTTTTATTATTTTGATCAATGATACCGGGATATTTAACCATTATACCTTGAAAATTATGATGATTTTGGTCATCATATTTCTTATAAGTTATGGTTGCTTTGTGGTTCTAAGATACTTCATCAGGTAATTAAAAATGTTTCAGTAAACCAATTCTATTTAATGCATACAAATCTAAGTTTTGATTTGTTCTTTGTACTTGACCTTGCAAATCAGATCCTTAGCAAATGTGAAGAAAAATTTCAGAGTTTCAAGCTCCCTAGGCTGTTAATTGTTTCTAATTGATATTAATTTTGATTTCCATAAATTTTACAAGTCTTTTTTCTTGTTAGCTGGTACTTATGTGACACATTCTGTTTTATACTGCAGCTACAACATTAACGGGTCTGCATTTTGCCATGACCACAATCATGACTTTAGTATTTAAGTGGCTGGGATACATTCAGCCCTCTCATTTACCTTTGTCTAACCTTATAAAGTTTGTGCTTTTTGCAAACTTGTCAATTGTTGGGATGAACGTTAGTTTGATGTGGAACTCCGTCGGATTTTATCAGGTTTGTTCTGGTCAAAGACTATGAGTTTTATAATCTTGAATACCGCAAATAATTTCATGAGACTTGCTGTTGTAATTTGTTGGCAGATTGCTAAGCTGTGCATGATTCCAGTATCATGTCTTCTCGAAGTTGTGTTTGATAAAATTCATTACTCAAGGGCCACAAAGCTCAGCATAGTGGTGGTTCTCGTAGGTGTTGCTATCTGTACAGTTACTGATGTGAGCGTGAATGCTAAAGGGCTGATGGCTGCTATTATAGCAGTGTGGAGCACTTCTTTACAACAATATGTGAGTAAGCAGATACACATCTGAATTTTGTCATTGTTTGGACATGATCAATAAATAGAACTTCTAATGCTATCTCTTTTATGTGTGTTTACTCACATAGCTTTCTATAGACTACCTGATTTTTAAATTTGCTTATTGTACATTTGATTGGATGATGTTTGTTGAACTTGAGTTTTATATGTAAGATTCTTGCCTATACATGTTGCGTTGGATCTAAAAACACTCAATTGCATGACGATCATCACTAGTCCGACACAGCGATTAGTTAGGATAATGGTTTCTGTGATATTTCCTTTGAAGCAACTTTATCGGTCTAGTATGTTTGAGATCCATTCTGTGTGACCATTATATGGCACATATTGTGTGCTTATTGTAAACTGTACTTGTCTAATAGATGTGTTTGATCATAAGACGTTTTACGTGAAACCATTTTAGACGAAAACTCTTTTTCCCAAGAGTGAATAAGTCATTCTGATGTTTGTTTTACTCATTAGGAATGGAAAATTAGTTTGTCATACTTTTTGTGTTTACGTCAAATTACATATTCTCTCTTGATTAGAGGGAGGGATGTGTCATCCACAAATAAAAGCTGAGGAACCCAGTTTCAGCAGATAATAATTCTCCAGTTGTCTCTAAAGACTGTTATGAGTTACACACACCTTTAGTGATATTTTTCTAAACATTTCAGACTATGTCACGGCAATGGTGCGACCTTCTATTCATTTCTAGCTTGTGTCTTGAGAATAATGAGTAACTATTTCATTAAAGTTTTTTTTCTATTGATTTGACTTCTGCAGTATGTGCATTTTCTTCAAAAGAAATATTCGCTAGGATCGTTCAACCTCCTCGGGCATACTGCTCCTGCTCAGGCAGCATCACTGTTGATATTAGGGCCTTTTGTTGATTACTGGTTGACGAACAAAAGGGTGGACAGATTTGATTACAATGCAACCGTCGTGGTAAGCACATGATGGTTTTATTTATTTGTTTATTCTTCTTGTTCCTTGTGTTTACTGTTTGCTCTTATGTTTTGATTTTGGTTGCCAAATACTTGATTCATGTTGTTTACTCCTCCTATGTGTGCTGTATGTGGCAGTTGTTCATCAGCCTCTCGTGCACCATTGCTGTAGGAACCAATCTTAGCCAGTTCATCTGTATAGGAAGATTCACGGCGGTGTCCTTCCAAGTAATCGGGCACATGAAGACAATCCTCGTCTTAATCTTGGGATTCTTCTTGTTCGGAAGGGAAGGCCTCAATTCACACGTAATCTTTGGAATGATCTTAGCTGTGTTAGGCATGATGTGGTACGGAAGCGCATCGTCAAAACCAGGGGGTAAAGAGAGGCGGAGTTTCTCGTTGCCCAGTGACAAATCTCAGAAGCATGGACTGCGTGCAGAATCGGAAGAGCACGATGATAAAGTTTGAGCTGCGCCCGCCCTCGAGTTGACACTTCCTTTTTCACTGTTTGACGTGTTGGACGGTAACCTAAGAGCAGAGCATTATTTGGCATTCGTCTTGCAGCCAAATTGGGAATTTCTGTGCCTTTTCTCCGCCAATCCAGGATTCCTCGGGACATGCTGGGTGAGGCACCATAGCTTTTCATATCGAACTTTTATTTTTCCTTTACACATCTATATCAAGTTGACTTGGGACATTTTTCTGGTCTTACGAAAAGAATATATATATATATATATATATACCCTATTTAGTAGCCATATGTATGCCTTTGTTAGATTTGTTTCCGGAATTTGATTATTTGCATCTCTGATTTACATATAATTTATTGCTGGAACTTATTGCACACTTTATAGGTAATACGATATGCTTCCCTGTACAGAAAAAAAAAACAATATTTCAAGTGAGCATCAAGTATGGTGCATGGCTCGGCCTGTTGAACGCCTACAAAATCAAACCAAAGAAATAAAGTCAGGGGAGATGGAGGATGGAGGGAATCAAATTAAAGATGACAGAAAGAAGAGAGTGAAGATGAAGATTGAAGAAAACTAAAGATTAAAAATGCAAGGCAAACAAGAAGATGAGGGAAGGAATGAACACGGATGATATTGTAGGGCAGAACGGTAAATGTCAGAAGCTCAAAATAATACAAAACAAATTATAAGATGATTGTTGCTAACATAATTCGACTGACTCAAGCAATTATTTACGTCAGATCCGAGGGTTCCATTTGAAAATAAAAAAATTTGAGGGGCTGATATGCAAAATAAACAGCAACTTCGTATCAATTCGGCAAAGCTTTTTCTCACTCTTCTTCGATTGCTTAGAGAGAGAGAGAGAGAGAGAGAGATGGCTTTATGAACCGAGGGTAGCAGTTACACTTTTGTAGGAGGAAGCTTGGGCAACAAGTCGTCTCCCGTTGACCCAACCCATGTCCTCGTGACAGCAACCATGCGTTGTGGGCAAGAGAGACCTTGAAGGTCAAGCAATCCCATTAGTCGCTACTACGGCTACCTACATTTGGGGCATGGGTCTTGCGGAGAGTCACAACGAACAGGGAACGGGAAGAAACCACCCCCCATCCATCCATCTACGGCTACGGCCGCTGCTGTCCTATCCTCAGCGCTCAGCCTGATCCAAAACTTGGTAACTCGCCCACGGTCTGAATCCCCATCCAAAGATGCAGCAGCAGCAGCCATTCACCATGATCCGGACAAGCTCAACGAAAGCATGCTTCAGATCCAACACCTGGCCGCGGACATGGCGAAGGAGGAAGAGGAGAGCGGCCAGGACGAGATCGTGCGGCATTGGCTCGGGCAGCTCAGAGGAGCGGCTTATGATGCCGAGGACTTGATCGACGAGTGCCGATTCCAGCTGCTGACTCGATCCAACACCGCCAACGGAGCTCAGATGCCGCCGGAGGAGGTACATGACCCAACCCACCCTCCATCTAAACATAGCATTGCAGTCAGGAATAGGAGCTTGAGAGCGCGGCTCGATGAGATTGCGAAACAACGTGAAATCCTCCACTGGGAGTCATGCCGGGAGCTCGATGCAGAAGCCGAGCTCCCACCGCCGTTGTCGTCCAACGTAGATGACTCTGTCGTCTGCGGTAGAGACGACGACAGGCGTGAAGTGGTCGAGCTGTTGTTGGCCAACCATAGAAGAGACCTGTGTGTCATCCCCATAGTAGGCCCTGGGGGCGTCGGCAAGACCGCTCTCGCCCATCTCGTCTACGACGACGCCACCATTAGAGACCACTTCGACGCCCGAGGTTGGGTATATCTGTCAGAAGATTTCGATCTTATCAGACTAATATCAGCAATTGTTGTCTCGGTAACAAAGACGAAACATGTTTATGTTGAACAAGATCACGAGAAACTTCTGAAGTGCAGATATTGAGAGGGGAGAGATTCCTGTTAGTGCTAGATAATGTTCAGAATGAGAACCAAGCCCTTTGGAATTCCTTGAGAGCCGTGTTAAGTGTAGGTCTTGAAGGCAGTGCAATTGTAGCGACGACTCGTAGTGAATCAGTTGCCTAGTTCATGCAGACGGTGCTGCCCTACAACCTCATCCCATTACCTGAACAGGAGTGTCATTTGTTGTTTGAACATCACGCATCTGGAAGCCAAAATCTTACTGATAACCTAAATTTAGTTGCTATTGGGAAGAGGATACAAAAACACTCAAAAGGCATGCCATTGGCCGCTAAGATGATCGGTAAACTTCTATGCACTGAGAAAAATGAGGTGAAATTTGTTACCGTCCTTTTATTTTCTGACTTTTAAATAATATTTATTGAATTGTGTTTAATACCGAATAAAGATTTATTTAATATTTATTTACTATTAAGAGTCCAAGTCCTAGTGGACTCTAGGTTGAACTCTATAAATAGGGTTAACCGTTTGACAAACCCTAGGAGGTTGATCCCCTCGAAGCGATCAAAGGAGGTCGATCCTCTCGAAACGATCAAGGAGGCTGATCCCCTCGAAGCAATCATCCACTTTTCTTCCACTTCTTTCGCTTCTCCTTTGCTTCTTTCGTTTCTTCCATGATAAAACCCTATGTGGTCTTATCATTTAAGATCAGAGCGGCGATCCTCGACGTTCTTGTTACAACTTCGCTGCAACTATCCGAAAAAAAAGAGAAAGAAAGAGAGGAGAGGCGGCCAAGCGTACGCAAGAGAACTCCAATGCGTAGCCACACCCTTTCTCCAACTGCGACACGGCGTTGCTTCTTGGCGGCAACGTCGTCGATGCATTGCCTTCTCTCCACCGCCATTCTTGTGGTGACCATCGCCGTCGTTGTTGCTTCCTCAGCGCGTAGCGGTGGCGTGGTGTGGCGAAATAGGGTAGCACCAGCGATCACGGCCCCAACGCTCTTTCTTGCCTCCTCTTGGGTGCCCGCGGCCGCCACGACCGCGTGATCATTACCCCTCTCCATTCTGCGTCGCTACCGGCGACCATCGTCGCCATTTGCTTCCTCAGCCGTCGTAGTCAGCGGCGGTGTGGCGAAACAAGGTAACGCCCGTCGATCTGACCCGGCGGCTCGCCGTTGCCTCCTCTTGGGTCGCAATCGCAGCTGCTACAGCCGCGCGATCACTACCCCCTCTCCATCGCCGCCACTGCTTCCTCAACCACTGCAGCCAGCGTGCTATGTGACAGAAACAGGGCAGCATCGTCGATCTCAGCCCCGGTGCTCTTCGCTGCCTCCACTTGGGTCGCAACCGCAGTCGCCACAACCGCCGTTCCTCCCCTTCTCGCTACCGGCTACGACAGCAAACTCCGCAGCCCTTGCCCTCTACCGCCGCAGCCGCCACGTGCTTCAATGTCACCAATGCCCCCTTCTGCGGTGCGACAAAAACAGAGTAGCCCCGACGCCTTCTAGCCTCAGCGCTCTTCTTTCTCGCTGCCTCCCCTTGGGTCACAGTTGCAGTCGTAGCCCTTGCCCTCTACAGCTGCAGCCACCGCAGCTTCCTCAACCCTTGCCCTCAACCGCAACCGCAACCCTTGCCTTCTATAGCCGCAACCACTGCAGCCCTTGTCCTCGACCGCCATAGCCACCACAGTCGCGCTGCTTCCAAAACCGCCCGCAGCCACTACTACTCCCTCAACCGCCCGCAGCCGCCGACGCTCTCACCCCTCGCAACACACAACGACAAGAACAGGGCAGCAACTTTTCATTCTCGCAGCGACCACGACAAGCCTTTACACTGCCCTCGGCGTTCGCTTCCTAGATAACTTCACGTCGACAATACTGACTTACAGAACTACAGTCTTATGCAATGACTATTGACAACTCGATGAAAGTCCAACTAGAAGCTTTGGATGCTAGAATTGAGAACCGACTACAGAAGACCCTTAATAAATTCAAAAGAAGCCTGTTGGAGAACTTTAGTAAGTTTCAACAAGATGGACAGCTCGCTAAAATTCATCAGACTTCTACAGCGTTAGAATATTAGGGCAGATTCGAACGATGGTCAAATCAAACCACAGATTCGTCTAAACGATAACTAGTGGACACCTTTATTGAAAGGCTTAATCCAGATATCAGATGTGAAGTTAAGGCTTGACAGCTCCGCACTATGATAGCTGCAATTTCGTTTGCATGTCCAAATGAGGAAAAAATAAGCCGAGAAAATCATTGAAATAGAAGTGACGGCAAACAAATGATTAACGAGCCACTAGCCCCATCTATTCCCATTCGAAACCCTAACACCCGAAGACTAATCTGAGAAGAGCTCAAGGAAAGTTCAACAAAGGGTTTGTGTTGGCATTGTGATGACAAGTGAAGGAGCACCGATTTAAACAAGGGCAACTTCTGGTGATTGAACCAATTAGGGAGGAACCAGAAGCTGACAATGTTGACTTCGATCATCAAGATATAGATTCTAATAAAGATGTTGAACCTATTACACAAACAGTGTATGCATGAGCTGACTATTCTAACCTACAAATTATGAAAGTTGAAGAAATTTTGGAACATCAACCTATTACAGTCCTGATTGATATCGGTAGCACTAATAATTTCATGGATAGTAAGGTTGCTGATCGATTAGCCTACCATATTGAAGACTGTGACAAATTCGAAGTAAAGGTCGCTGATAAACGAACTTTAACTTATGACAGCAAATGTTCAAAGATAAAGCTGACTATACAGTGCCAAAAATTGTTGATGGATTTCTTTTTGCTACCCCTGGAAGACTTCGAAGTGGTGATCCTAAAGGGAAGACGAAAAAGTAAGGCTACAACTGTTACTAGTCCTCAGATGGAGAGGGTTCTGCAGAAGATTGCAACGACTACTACACTAAAAGGCCAACCTGTTGCTCACACTATCAAAAGGTAGAGGCTGTACTTATTTGATCAACGAGTTGTGATGCACCACAGATATCTTATGCTGAAAGAGAAGCTCTCCGAATTTGATGCCGCTCAGCCTTGAGGACAAGGCTGATTTGCAAGAGACGAAACTGTTACGATCCTTTTATTTTTTGAATTTTTAAATAATATTTATTGAGTTGTGTTTAGTATAGGAAGAGTCGAATAGAGATTTATTTAATATTTATTTATTATTAAGAGTCCAAGTCCTAATGGACTCTAGATGGAACTCTATAAATAAGGTTGTATTTGTTTATTTTCATCAAGTAATGAAAAAATTATCTTAATCGTTTGGCAAACCTTAGGAGGCCGATCCCCTCGAAGCGATCAAAGGAGGTTGATCCCCTCGAAGCAATCATCCGCTTTTCTTTTACTTTTTCCGCTTCTCCTCCGCTTCTTTCGCTTCTTCCACCATAAAACCCTAAGGGGTCTTATCAAAATGGCATGCCATCTTGCAGAGTGGTGTTTGGGAATCCAGTGGTTTGAATGGTGTGGTTTCATTAGCTCTTAGACTAAGCTACTATGGTTTGCCTACATGTTTGAGAGTATGTTTCACATACACCGCATGGTTTCCCAAAGGATTCCTGTTCAAGAAGGATCGACTGGTTCAGCTGTGGATGGCCCAGGGTTTTATCCGACCTATGGGACAAAAACTCCGAGAAGATATTGGTGTGGAGTATTTTGATGAGTTGTTGAGAAGATCATTCTTTCAGCAAATAGAGACTAACGAACATGTGTTTACTGTACATGACCTAATTCATGATCTTGTGCAAACTATTGCAAGCAAGGAAATATGTAGGAGAAAGAACGAGAATTTTAGCTTTGTTACCTCAGAAGCAAGACATTTATTGTTGTGTCCTGAAGAACTTGGGGTATTCATTCGCTCCTGCAACAGACCTGAGGTTTTATGAACTTTTCTAATTGCGCATAGAGTATTAGATACTTGTGATGTTGACTATGTGTGTAGCAAAGCTTGCTCACCTTTGAGGATGCCGAATGACCTTTTTGTTGGCTTAAGTTCTTGCGCACTCTGGATCTGTGCGAAACCCCAATTGTAAGTTTGCCAGAATCAATCGCCAGTGTTATACATTTGCGCTACCTTGGCCTCAGACATACAAAAATTAGAAGATTACCTGAATCTTTATGTGGCCTTTACAATCTGCAGACGTTGGACCTGAGGGATAGTGAGAAACTGGAAGAATTACCCAAGAGCATAACGAATGTCACCAACCTGCATCATCTTTATCTGCCAAGATATGTTTCAATTATTCCAATGCCACCAGGAATTGGAAAGTTGACTAATCTTCAGACACTATCAACATTTTATGTTGACCATGGAGAGCAAAACTGCGCAATAATGGAGCAGAAGGACTTGGTAAATCTCAGAGGAAACTTTGAGATCGCTGGACCGCACAACGTGGCAAGTGTAGGCTATGTCGAGGATGCTTTAAAGGATCTAAGCCACGTTGCAAAACTGATTCTGTCCTCTGGCATCAATTATAACTATGGGAATCTTGGTGAATCTGATTTCAGCCTGTTTGATGGAGTTCTTGAGGATAACCAATCATTAAGCAACGTGCATGATGAGCTTCATACTTCCACAGAAGATGGAGTTGTACAAGTCTCAGTTCCTAATGAAGTATGTAATGGTTTGGAGAAGACTGTTTTTGACAGACTCCGTCCTCATACAAATCTTAAGGAGCTGGTTGTGTGTTCTTACCACAGTTTGCAATTTCCCAACTGGATGGGCGATGCTTCCTTTTCCAATTTAGTCTCTGTTGAACTTGATAGTTGCAGCAAATGCGAAGTCATCCCACCATTACGCCAGCTGCCACTGCTCAGGCACCTTGGTTTTAATGAGTTATCAGGCTTAGAGAGCATAGGTCAGGAGCTTTGTGGCCATGATGCTATGATCAGGATTAAGGGGTTTCCCTCTCTGGAGACGCTTCACTTCAGAAGTATGTACAGGTGGCAGGAATGGTCTTTTGTAGAGGATGGTTCATTCCCTTGCCTTCGTCATCTTGAGTTGAATTATTGTCCTAAGTTAAGGAGAATGCCACACATCCTCCCTTCATTAGTGAATTTGGTAATTTGGCACTGCCCAGAGCTGATGGCCCTCCCGATGCCACCATCACTTACAAGGTTGGAGGGTTGTTGTAATGAGATGATATGGTCCTCAATGCCCCAAGATCTGATCTCCAGGCTTCAGGAACTGAGTATTTGTGACTTTGAGGACCTGGCATCCTTGCTGCTAGAAAATCTTTATGCAATCAGAGAGTTTAATATTTCAAGCTGCCAGCAAAACACAAGCCATGTTGCATTCTTGGAGTTACATCTGCGCAATCTTGTCTTTCTCAAACACTTCAAAATCAGAAGATGTGCTGGCATCTGGATCTCACCAAATCATAAGCTGTCGCCTGCACTTCAGGTTCTGGAGATATTGGATTGTCCCTTGCTGGAAGAATGGTGCCACGGACAAGGGACTAATGAACTAGTTCACATTTCTCGAGTAATCATTGATCAGAAAGATTTCCATCCAGTTGCTGCAGAGCGAACCAAAGATGCTGATCAGGTAGATCTTCTTTTCTTCTGAGTTCAATATACACTAAGCATTTTTCAGTTAAGAATGAATTCTTGAGCCTTCTTTCAATACTTGGCCTTTGTTGATATTGTTTCTCTGGTAAAACCTCTACATATTGTAGCAAAGAGCCATTAGAAATTCTGATGTATCATGGAAGACTTCTGCATAAGAAATCGAAAGTCCCACACAACTACATTATTTTGATTTGTCATCATCTTTCAAAGTGATCTCGCTTTCTTCTGATCCTTCAATGCAGGGAATATATGAAGACAGTTGAAAAGGATAGAATATCTGGACGCCGAGGTGTTTTAATTCTTTCAATTTGGCATCTAGTTGTAAGTCTTCCTTCCGAGAGCGAACCAAAATTACTACCATGCTTGTTGTACCAGCACCTGTCTGCTCTCAAAAACTTCTATAGTTGACATTCTTCTGGTGCTTCAATGTGCCAGTTATCTAAATAAATGCCCAATGATGATACAGAGTTTTACTAAGAACCAGTTGACAATGTATTAGAGCTGTTATTTCTGTAATACTGTTGTTCTTGGCAAGGTCAGAAATAAGATAACCTTATGGCATTTGGTGTTGGAAACGTATTCCTAGTCCTCTTAAATTCACAGCAGTCGCTCTTGTTTCACTTGTCGAATGTCACTGGATTTAGTTGATTTCTTGTCATTGAACATTATGTTTCTTGTGGCTTAAAGTTAACTCATTCAGCTTTCACCATCACTCATATTTGAGCTAATTTCAAGAAAATTTTGTTCTTGTATCACTTGAATGCCTCTGATTTTGGCCGATTCCATGTCATCAAACATAATGTGAACCATGGAAATAATTTAACTCATTCAACTTTTGAAACTGCTCGTATATGAACTCTATGCATCACTGCCTTGCAACCATTTTTCTCTTCTTTTAAATCGATTTATTTTCTTTGATTGAAATTGTTTTGATTCTCCCTATAATTTACTCAAATTTGTTACACAGCATCAGTTCCTTGTGTTCCCCCTAAGTTCATAGATCAATTAGAAAAGGAACATTCACAAGCCATCAAATTGTCATATATAGCATTAAGATAATATAATCAGTTAAGTGGCATAATAATAGAGGACAGAATGCGAATGATTGGATATATTGATTGCAAGGCTTTACCGCAACTGGATGCTTACCATGAGGACTCTGCATTTAGAAGCCCTAATGAAGCGATCGGGGAAATCTGATGATGCTTTAGGTTCATCTCAAGATCTGGTTAATGGTAGCTGAAACCCAGCCTAGTCCCAAACCTTTCAAGCTTGCTCCCTACAAACAAATACGGATCAATCCCACCAAAATACGACACGAAATCCCATCTGAAAACGAACGAGTCAAGCTTACCGGATCACCGCATAAGAAGACCACATCACACCAGATCTCGACGATGGCGCTCGCCGATTCTGCCAAGGATCTTGAGGAGAAGGCACCGAGACGAAGGACGAGCGACACTTTTCTGGGTTCCAAGGAAAGCTTTGCCTCCCGCCACTTAAATCCGCGAGAAGTCGCCACACTCGCCGGGGTGGACGCACCGTGTCCCGGTTAGATGACCAAGCTTTCTGTGCGCGTATGGAAGGATCTAGATTTGTATTGCGGGTTGCGACGGGCGCGTTTCCTTCTGCCCCGGTAACGACAAGCGAAGACTTCCGTGAGCTTACCGAGTTACGGTCGGACGATCAAGTCCTTTGAAAATTTTAATTTGGGGAATAATTTCTCCAACTTTCTCGTTATTAGTCTCACCTGTGGTGAGCAGAATTTAGGGAAGGCCTTCGAAGACATTCTTTCTTAGTCGGTACCCGTTTAACGTGTACCCACTCGCATACCTATCTTGTGATTGGATAAGTTAAGGGCTGTGAGGAATTAGTAGGCTCCTCGGACCTCTACGGAAGAGAACGGAGAGTCGCATGAGAAGTCGCTGAATCATTTGAAATCTACTTACTCATAGAAACACATCAACTACACAGAGCTAACTTTAGCAGTCTGAGGAACAAGCAGAACAAATATACATATGCAATGTGGCCCAAAGCCGTCCGATGGTCATCGGACGTCAATTAAAACAGCCACGGTAATATTTGTTTAGATAACGCCCCACGAGTCGAGCTTGGGATAGGTCGACACCACAAAGAACGGGTCGAACTGAGGAAGAACCGGGACATCCATCGCCGGCTCGAACGAACCGGCCAGATCCGGCCCGGCTAAAGCGGCCCCGTCGTACAGGAACGACGACGTGTCGAGCGTCGGAACAAGACGGCTCCCGTGCACGGCCGTCGACGGATACTGGTGCTCCCCGGCCGAGTCGCCAGCCAGAGTCCCGGTGGCTCGCTGGACCAGCTCGCGAAAGTTGGCCGGGTCGGCGGCGATGTAGGTGGTGGGCGAGCGCCTCGACGCCCGCGACCTGCGCCTCTTCGCGACCCTCCCCGCAGGCGGGTCCCGGCGGTGACATTCATTGACGGCGGCGGGGAGACAAAGGTGGGAAAAGGTGGCGGTGGAGAAGGACTTAGGGGAGGGGATGGCGGCGGCGGCGGCGGAGGAGGAGGAGGAGGAGGAATCCGCGAGCAGAGATATCTGGAGGGCTTTGGTGAGGGCGTCGTTCTCGCGTTCGATGGCGGCCTCGGAGATGCAGGCGCAGGAGCGGTACATCCACGTATCGAGAACCGAGCAATTCTCCGCCATAGTCGCAGTACCAATCAGCTGCTATTCCTTCCCCTCTCTTCTTCGTCTCGGTTGGACAAGCAGAAACAACGAAGCCAATCACAGGGAGTGTGAAGAACAAGATAAGAGCGAGCGAGTTATAAAGAGATGGCGGGGCAAGTCGGAGTGTATTTTAATGAGGCCGCGGTGGTGGTGGGACGAGAGCGAGCAAACCGCGTCGATCGGGCCACGTGTATGCACTGTCTCCGTACTAGAGCGACCGCGGCTTCGTGTTGGGGGCAGTGTACACACTGCGCAGCACAGCCCTGGTTTCTGCTTTACGATTCGAAAAGATTCGGATACCGAACACGAAGTCAAAGCACTGACTTAGTCACTGGGATCAAAGCCGCCGCGTTGTTCCGAACCGGTTTCCCACGGTCGGTGCTTCCCTCCGCACGTGAACTCCGGTGCCCACCGAAGATACCACGCCGGTCTCACCTTTGGGCCCACCAGGTCTGCGAGGGACCGGACTCCGCATGAGAGACTTTAGTGGGTCCCACCTTGGTACACAAGGGAAGCGTGGTCCCTTCTTAATTCCGTCCTTCACGCGCTTGACGTCGTCTTGCGGGGCCCATCACGGCTCACCAATAGGAGGCTTTCGTTAACCAACCTCACATCTTTTCTGCTACACGTCTTCAAGCCTAGTCACTGTGGGGGCCATCGTCGTCAGATTACACCTTAATTACCATCATGCCACTCACGATTCCGTCTTATCTACGGGCTGGGCGATCTCTTCCCCTGCCAAGCTGACGTAACCTTACGTACATATATACGTGGCACGACGGAACGCGGAGGACGGATGGTGGCTGTGCCCGCAGGAACAGCTCCTATGAGACCATCTCGTCGGTTTACTAGATAAATCTTCACCGTTGATCGGGAAGATCCGGAGGGTGATGCCCAGCTACCGACGGCCAAGATCGTTTTCTTCGGTAAACGATCCAGGCAATGAACCAAGCTCACCTACCGTTGACCTCCTTTTGTTGGCACCATTCTCAAGTCCACCTCAGTAGAGGATAAAAGGTTGTGGTTTTCCATGTCACCTGCCATCTTATTTTACATCGCTGTGCAAATATATTATGATCGGTTTCTGGAAACGCATTATTCCTCCAAAAAAGCTCTGACAAGGTTTGGAGTCTTCCGGTTTGACTTGATATCACCTCTTCGACCCCGTTCTTTGATCCGTAGAATGGCAACTTGGGATGTGTTGACCCAAGGAACTGTCCAAGTGACCGCAGGGGAATCCACGATGTTCCATGCAGAAGCTCCAAGTCAATGCAGTCTCTTCTTCGGCGGTCTGTACCCTTTACAGCTCACGCCAGTGTTCTTTTGACTTTGGGGCGATGTAGGCGACTGTGTTGTCCGTTTGTTTGACTTGCCTCGGCCTTCGGAGTACGACCGATTGTGGCTTGGGCCGCTAGACCGGGTTTCTTTTATAACGGGCCTAGCTTTGCCCAAGGCTTGATTCCGGTTCGAATCGATAAGGCATCCCAGACCGGGCCTGGCCCAACATTAGACAATTGTTCACGTGTCGAGGATACGGCGTCCGCGATACGTATCGTATGAGTATCCGAGCGGCATCTCTATACGGTATCCTAGACCACCCGAGATAACGTCCCGTCAGATCCCGGCCCGACGCCGTTAAAGCAGCAGAGGAAGAACCGTTATTTATGGAGCCGGGAGATCGATGGACGGGCATTTGTGTCCCTGAAAGAGGCCTGATCTCTCACTTGATCGCCTGCCCTAGTCTCCGAAATCTGTGAAGAGATTTAAGGGGGAGATCGGGTTTGCTTTTACCGAGTCCACGGCGGAGTTGGGGGCGGGGGAGGGGTGGGAAGTGGCTTCCGGCAGGTGTGGGAGCAGTTTCACAGCGAAAGACCACGTCTTGATTGCAGTTGAGGGCTTCCGGCCTGCAGAAATGTGCGATTTTTCGGGTAATTTCTCGTCCGATATGCTAAAAGTTCGCTGTTTCGAAGTATCCGTGTCATTGGATTTAGAGTCGATCGCGAAAGTTTGTTTCTTTACACTGTTGATCTTTTTTTCGTGGAGTTTGCTGGTAGTTTTCTAATCTTTAGATCGAGTTACAATATTTTCTTGTTCTCCTTCTACTTGGAAGGGAAAACTTTGTGTGATCGATGAGCATTTTCTCGTTTCTTGATTCTTTGCAGATCCTTGATGAGTTTGGAGGTTTTTCTGCAACTCGACGAATCCAAGATCATCACCGAGGCCTGGTAAAAATCTAATCTGTCTTGTGCAATCGGAGTTTTCTGAGAGGCATCGGAAGCAGAAGGGATCGAGATCCGACCCTGGAGAAGATGAAATCCAGATCCCAAATCCGCGCTGGCCGATCTCGGTTTCCCGACCAATTCGATCGAATCCCCGACCCCCTGATCCTCATCATCTTCAACAAGCTCGCCGACGCCCGGTCCCTCGGCCGCTGCGCCGCGGTGTCGAGGCGCTTCCGCTCTATTGTCCCCCTGGTTGATGATGTCTACGTCAAGATCGGCCGTGTCGTCACGGTCGATGGCGATTCCTGTAGATCCTTGACCTTCTCTTTCCCCAGACCAAGGAAGTGCTTCTCCCACTTCCTCAAGCTCATGCTCTTCGCCATCCTGAGACCCATCCGCAGCCTCCACAACCCCCATTGCGGTGGCAAACGCTTCCTGCCACCGGAATCCCACCGCTCCCCTGCACAAGTCCTCAAGAACTTCCGACACCTTCGTCGCCTGCGGATCGAACTCCCCGCCGGCGATGTCAGAACGGAGGACGGGGTCCTTCTGAGGTGGAGGGCGGAGTTCGGGAGCACCCTCGAGAGCTGTGTCATTCTGGGAGGAACACGGACGGATCGCCTGCCACCTTCATCGGGCCGGGCAGGGCAGGCGGAGGACGACGGGAGCATGCCCGAGTCGTTCTACACGAACGGAGGCCTCAAGCTGCGTGTGGTTTGGGCAATCGGCACGCTGATTGCCGCTTCCACACGCCATTACCTTCTCCAGGAGATCATCGAGGATCACCCAACACTGGAGAGCTTGGTCCTGACCGATGCCGATGGACAGGGAACTCTGAGCATGGGTATAGAGCAGCTGAAGGAGTTCAGAGAGAAGCCATTGGTGGCCTCGGCGTCATCAACCAGGACTCATCTTCCCGCATCAAGCATGAAGCTGAGATATGCGCCGTACTTGGAGCTCCCCGAGGGGATGGCGATGCAGGGCGCTACACTGGTGGCCATCAGCCCAGCCACAGATGACACAGATGGCAACAGTAGCAGGGAAGAGTGTGATTCATTCATCCGTGGGGCGTTCGAAGGGCCGCTGGGTGCTGCAGTGAAGTCACTGGCCGAGCGACGCATCTACCTAATGGAGATCAATGGTTTCTGAGCCAATTCCACCGTGCCGCCTCAGCTCTATTGCAGGTTTGCCATGGTTCATTTCTAGTTTTTTGCAGAGCAGAATTCAACACATATATCTGCAGTGTTACAGATCATTAGTAGTAGTAAATCATCAGCCATTATCTTTGCTCTTTTCTTTTGAGTACATGTACAGTAATAATCATTGATGCAATGCAGGAATCAACCCATTAGCTCTGTGTGCCGACATCTCTATCGCCTATGTTGTCACGGTTTCTTACCGAAAGGAAGTTGCTGTAGTTGTTTGGTATGTGGAACCTTGGTCTCTCTGTTCCATTGTGGCAACCACTTCTTAGGACACCCACAGGCCAATAAGACCTTCATTCTTGTTTCTCTTCCGAGTTCCGTGATTGTTGGACATGAAAAATTTCTCGACAATTCGAGATTCTCTTGATCTTTTCTCTTTTTTTTTATTTTTAATTTTTGATCCTTGATCCAATTCCGGCATGAAATTGCTTAGTCATCTCTTTCTGAGCAAGCAGTAGATTGCAGTTGAAATGTCTCCTTGAAGTTTTGGCCTGTCTCTCCCACCTCGCATTGAGAACACTACGAATCTTCCGCATAAAATCTTTTTGACTATATTGGTTTGTTGGTGACCAAAACTAGTGGATGGAACAAAAACTTGATTCATTCTTTAGCTTAGCTCCTTCCCACATGGTACTCGGTCAATGGAATGGCAATCACATATTGTATGCATTGACTCCTTGATGGTCTTTGGATTCATTAGGACAGCTACTATTGTTGATACATTAACATCAGATGATGTGTCTTCACTAGGACAGCTACTATTGTTGATACATTAACATCAGATGATGTGTCTTCACTAGGACAGCTACAATATCTTATGGTTAATACATTAACATCAGATGATGTATCATATGACTGTTGACAGTGCAACAAAAGTGATGCTAAATTGATATAGTTTACATATTATTTTGGTTTTAGATCATTGATGCAAATTACCTACATTTACAGCATCATCGACACGGTATAAACATGGCCTAGAAGAAAGCCATTCTCTTCTCAAATCTGCTGATTTCTTTGGCAAGAGTGTGACTCAGATTGTGAAACTTGTGACCAGAAAATAGTCTTCGGTCAACTTTTTTTTAGCCTCTTCCCGCATGGCAAATTTGACCAGTTGGTGGAAGCAAAAAGATATGAATGTAGACTTGGCAGAAAGCATAAAAACAATTAATAATAAGACCTCAATCGGATTTGTAGCTTCAACTGGATCATGTCTTAATTAACTAACTGCTTAATATTGGTAATTAGAGCATGCAAAAAAGCCTCATCATGGTTTAATTCGGTGATGTGTCCAAGTTAAGCCTCATGACCTCTTGAGGAAATCAAAACTTTATGATGCTTGGAAGTAGTTGAGCAGGTGCATGAGAGTAGCAGCTTAACATGAACAAAGACCACCTTATTATTTTAAGACTGATGAGGGTAGCAAGTTGCAACTCCTTGGAACATATACATATATGAAGAATTAAAGCACATGAGCTTTTGGTTGGTGTTTGATTCCCTTGTATGGCAAAAGGAGATCATTGTGGAACCTTGTTCGAGACTGATGAAATATGTCACCTTATGAAATCTTATAAGCACTATTTCATTGGATAATCCATATATTTGTAATTTACCACAAAAAAGAAAAAGGAGATTATGCTTTTCCAAGACTCCATAAAAGTAACTTCTTTTTTTTTTTTTCATCAAAAGCATTTACATGAAGAAAGGAATTGAGGATATTTTTGGATTTGGATTATTTTGTAACAATCATGTGCATCAATACATCACAAACTTAAGTGACCACTGCAATACCCCAGCTTGTCTGCAAATATCCTCAAATATGAGAGAGAGAGAGAGAGAGTCATTAATTTCCTCCGGTAAGTAGCATAAACATCTTTTGAAAGATAAGCTTTGCAGAATAACTTGATAATCTCATTCATCATGATGGTTCTTCACTCATCATCAGAACATCTGGTAAACTGTATTAATAACCTCTTGCCTTGCATTTCCTAACTCCAGCTAACCTTCATTACATTGTACTTGAATCATCTGGATACGGCTAAATCCTACTTACATGAACACCATTAACAGCCCCTTTATTCCCAACAAAGATGTACAAGGCACCCTCCAATATATATATATATATATATATATATATATATATATATATATATATATATATATATATATATATATATATATATATATATATATATATATATATATATATATATACATATATATATATAATTTAATATTTTTTATATATTAATTTTTATATCAAAACAGATTTTATTCCCTAAACCTGCTTTTCTGCTTTTCCTTCATAAAGCTCTTTAGCTTTTTTAATCGATACCTGGAGAGCCTCATACATTGAAACCGATGACGCTGCAAAATCCTTCAGGCTACCCAAGAAGATTGTGAGGGCTGATTGCAGGCGGTCATAATTCAGACTCCAATCAACAGAGGAATCGTTTGCAAGAACATGTTCTCCTGATTCATCATTCCGCGGCAACGAGAAAGATGACTTTGAAGTCCCATGACCCTTCTCTTGGTGAGGCAAGAAACGGGTTGTCGCATTTACCAGATTTTTTACAGCAGAAACCACGTCTTCCGTCGGCAGTAATTTTAGTAGATCCAACCATTTTTGGCAAGTAACAAAGATGGGGGGAGCTAGGTCTATTTTCAGAGAGAACGGCTGGGCCTTTCTTCTAGATGACTTGTTCTGTTTTACTGTCAAGTCTATGCACTTGAGAAGCCATCCATTGATTGCTTGAACATAGGATTGTTGTGCTGACATCCATCCTGTGAAATTTGAACTCAGTGCATTCAGCTCAAGCTCAAGGTCAGCAGCCTGATGCTGCGATTCGGATCTAACCGAAACCTTGGTGTTCCCGCCGTCGCTAACTAACACGATAATGTTGTACTGACGGTTGTGATAGTCGAGCATCGTTCTCCACATTTTAGTTAAGCTACATGCAACAAGAGGCAACATATATTAGTCAGCCAAATTCAAGGAACAAAGGTTCAAGAACATTGCACGAGGTAATAACTATCAGCAAAAGTAAATGCGATTGCCTGCCTAACGATTCAGGTGAATTGGAAATCATTTGCAAATTGTCACAGACATGAAAAGAATGTATAGTATCAGACAACTAGATAAAGATGCAGGTCCAATATGTAAAAGAAATTTCATCAGCTGTTTTGTTTCACAAGTAATAAGCGCAAGGCTGCAAAGAAAACAGTCATACATGTTGTGCAGGCTCACATCATTTGTGACCCTATACATGGTTCTACAAGATAATTGTCTCCATGAAAGTTCTCTTGCCATATAAAAGATATCGGGTCCTTAAAAGACATAGTTAACCTGGTCATCTAGAAAAAGTAGTATCTCTTCTATAAGGAAAGAAGAAACCCAAGTAACACAATTATCAAGATCAACATACTTGAAAAACAGGGGTCCAAGGAACTAATCAACATAGACATGCTATCAAGAAATGCAACACAAAACTAGGAGATACCTAAAATCACGGTGGACATATATGTCTTCGACAAATATATATATATATATATATATATATATATATATATATATATATATATATATATATATATATATATATATATATATATATATATATATATATATATATATATATATATATATATTCCCTTTTTTCATGTGGATTTTGGAGGAGGGAGGGAGGGAGGGTGAGCCTGTAAAACCAAAATAATTGGTTGAATATGGAGTTTCACACCAGGGTGATCTGATATAATTGGGCCTTCTTTGTCATTATTCTCTTCCTCCTTAGATAGGTTGGTCTGGCTGTGACCAGTCAAAACAGGCTAATTTGGCTGTGACCAGCATATTGAAGTCGATCTGGATCTGTTTTGATCAGGAGTCAGCTGAGACTTTAAGCACATCAACTGATCAAACCAGAATTTGATTTTTTTTTTTTTTTTTTTACTTTTAAGTGCTACGAATGATTTGAGTTGATTCTGGTGAAAGAGTATGACACTTGTGCAATTAAGTGTACATACCAAACTATTTTAGTGCCAATACGAATATCTTACATGTTCATGTGTGGCAAGCAATGATTATAATAATGAATAGCGGTAAAAGAATTATACCCTCCAATTAACTCCTCCAACTGTGGTTGGAGCTCCTTGTCACTTATCTCCTCTATTTTCTTTGATATTGAATTGATACTCTGGATCGCAACATGAATTCCAGAATGAAGGCCCTTAACAACAGCACGGGTTTTATCAATTTTTATTAGATTTTCTCCTTGGGACTCTTTATGCCTCAACAGCCTACACTTCATGCCATAATCCCTCCGCAATATACCACATGCCTGAAATATACAAAAGAAAAATAGTTAGATATTGTCTGCAATAGCAGATAATCAGACAGTTGATAGAAAGTTGCAAGAGCAGTGCACTTAAACTCGAGGAACAACATACAGGTCCCAGAACAAGGAAATTATGGGTCATGCAAAAGAAAAGTGCTGGATCATTATGGACGGTTACTGTCTTGGAACATCTTTATGAACAAACAACATCCAAGTGACAAAATTTCTTCACAAAAAAGAATTAATGGCAACAATAAGTAACAACGCTGATAGAAGAACTGCAATTGTCAGTTAGAGAAGAGTAATTCTTTATTTCGATAATGAAAACAAGGCAAGATATACCATTAAATCAAATATGTACTTCTAAGCAGGATGCTTAGACAGATGATAGCTATGAATGATATCATTCAAAACAATCTTTCCTTTATGGAATAGAGTCTACTCCGGTATGCTGATACAAATAAATTATTAGGCATTTGAGGTATGCTGATGCCACTGAATATGTAATAATTAAGAAAAAAAGGAGGCAGTAAATTATAGACTCAATCAATGAAACAGATGTTGATCCACGAATATGAGCACATACCAGAATCCCCTTTGATTTGGAAAAGGATACAATTAGCAATAGAGTACAAGATTCAAGCCTCTAGTAAAATGTGCTAGTGCACAGTGCAAACCACAAGCCCCCAGTATACATTGACCAGCAACGATATGCTGATTATTAAATACCAATTATAGACAGTCGAAAAAAGCAAATTCAATGGTCCTGTATCAAACCATTGTACAATATTCTTTTCAATGATTAGGAACAGCAATTCTTTCCCTTGTACTCATTTCTAGTATTCTGAAGTAACTACTCAGATATTGATTTAATTACCCAAGATAAACAGACGAGGAATATAAGAAAAATAAATAAATAACGAATCCCCATCTGCGTATAAGGTTTAAATGACTAACCAACCTTAATTTCATCATAAAGTTTTCTTTCCCATGCATATAGCCTATCTAATGTCGAGGCATGGCTACCTGAATTCATACATATGCTATTGAAGAGATTACTGCTTGGTTCCTCTGTATCATCTTTCATTGTTGTACCAAGAAAATTCCTGGATGATGAGGAGAGTGATGACACTGAACTATGCCATGTTAAGTACTTCACCTCATTTGTAGCAGAAACTGCAATACAAATTCGAGGGATTAGAAGCTTCATGATCACCAAAGAACTCAAGATATTAAAAGCTTCATAATCACAAAAGCTTTCTTTTACTCGAGATTCCCTCCAACGAATACACACACAAATACCAACATGGACAGAAATCTTATGGATAACATGTCTGCAACTATTAAATGTCTGAAATCACAATCAGAACTAGAACTCATTAACTCTGCCCAATCATGTAGCTTAGAATAACAGTTTTGACTCTGACTCCAAATTTAACATTTACAGATGAGAAGAACAATGCTCGAGTACAGGAACAATATTGTAAAGGAAGCGAGGTAGACCTACCCTGAGGATGAGGTGTTTCTTCTTTACAACAAGCAAAGTAGCCCATGACGAATGCAGATACCTTCGATGCGTGAGCTGCATAAGAGATTTGATTGTAAATTCCCTAATTATATCATGAAAAGGAGAAGGTGATACATTATGCAAGGAAGTCAAATAACACATTTAGCATTATGGATCTATTTGGGTAATTTTATGCAAAGGATAACCAGGAAAAAAAAAATCAATGACACATAATAGGCAAAGTGTTAACATGGATAGGCATGCACATCTACAAATAGAAGCCTTGGACAATTACATATGTGGCCTGGGAGATGTTTGATGCTAATCTGCGGCATCACCTTTGTTTGATGCTAACGTGCAATGGTAAGCAGAAACTCAATAAAACTTACTATTGTGTTACCTTTTTCTTCAGGAAATAAAGGTCGAAATTGCACTTTGTTTGCCTCCAGCATCATTGGAATTTCTTTTCCAGATTCAGAAGCTTTCAGAAATAGATCTGCAATTTCTAACATGCATGACAAAAGATCTCTTGCCTCATTCTTAGTTTCTGGATCAGTTTCTTTGCCCTTTCCATTCATAGAAATTGCAACCATATAAGATGCTGCCTTTGTTGGCGTCATTTCGTCGGTCTCACTGATATCATTTGTGAGCTTCATATCATCCCCATTTTGATGTCTAGTTTCAGAAACAATTTCTTTCTCAGATTGAATGGCTGGGGACTCGCTTTTTAATAGATGTTCTGAATTGAGATTTCGATTTTTAAACATTTGTACTAAGGGTTCAGTGGATGGGTGGTCAAAATCATCTTCTGAGTCCAAGTCATTCTCTTCATTTGTGGAGGCTCTCTCTCCATCTTCTTCCAGTTCCGGAATGCCCTCCTCTTCCCTGAGGCGTCTGATTTCATCAGCATTATCAAAGCCATGGTTCAATCCTCTCCCATTTTGAAATGAAAGCTGGTTGTCAATAGGATGAGAAGAGGAAAAGAAATCCCATGGTACTGTCCCAGAGGATGGAATTTCATCTGATTGTGACACAAGGTGCTTCGGAGTCGCGGGTGAAGTTTGTACAGTGGCTGTTGCTGAAGTTGGAGGTTTCTCCTTGACTGTCATGTAAGAAGCTCTTCCAGCTTCCATAGGATTTACATTAAGGTGTCCAGATGAGAGGGCAGAAGGAACTGGAGTAAATGATTCAGCGGCCTCAACACGCTGTGAAAGAGATGGAGACGAATTCGAGAAGCGGGAAATAGGTTTATCAGTCAGAGCAAGAGGCTCAGGTGTTGCAGATGTTGGTGTAAAAAGGGAAGACTCAGTCTCTACAAATTCTCGTAGTGCAATTCCAGTGTTTTTGAGGGACCTAATATAAGAAACATGAGCAACTGCAAGTGAGCATCTTTCGTCCAGAGCCTGTCTCACCAGCCTCTTCCTCTCTCTACATAGTGTAAGGGCCTTGTCTTCTTCGATCTTCGAGTTTGTAGCCCCCATTCCTTCGAGATCAAGAATCCACAAGTCTGTACATAGTTTCCAGCATATCGTAAGCTACGATTCTGCGAAGACAATATTTAATGACATTGTTTTGTAGAAGGCAAGCAGCCATCTAAAGCAAAGAAGGATGCTCTAATAGGCCTCCAGAGTGACAGATCAAAGAAGAACAATTTCTACTTATGCAGTAGTTCAGGTTGGAGAATTACTTGGAATCAAAACTGATGAAATCCAAAATCAAAGATGACATTCAACATCCATTTACTGCGAATCAAAAACGATGAAATCCGAAATCAAAGATGGCATTCAACATCCATTTACCGAAACCGACTGCACAAGCCTTCACCAAAACCATTTTCTCCGAGACTTCATCATGCAACATCGCATCCATGACGCATCAAACAAGTCAAAAGAATAATTATCTTAATCCTACGCCACTCCTCTTGTACTTCAATCGGAAACTATTCCGGAATCCCATGCTTCATCAAGATAGATACGCGTGAAAATGGGCCTTTCAAATGGGCGGACATCGTGCAGATTGCAGAAAAGATCTAACACAAAGCAGCTAAACGAGATGTGTGTTCGAAGTGGAATCACGAACAATGAGTGTGATAGAAACGTAGTTATCCCACTAAGAAAAATGGCTATCCAACACGGCCGAAGCCAATCTCGAGTAAGATAAACCACCGGAAAAGTGCCCCTTTTTCGAATTCAATGGTGACACAGAAACAAATCCAACCAACAGAGAAGGTGAAATCCATGACATAGAACCGATCGATAGCCTTGCACAACTTTCGAAATCGAAGCAACAGATTGGAATCTCGCAAACTCTTCATCGTCACAAGAATCAGCATATCAACAGTAAAGACGAACCTAATAAAAAGCATGCAACTCACGGCCAAAAATCCTCAATAACAAGACCTCGACTTCTCTGTAAAAACCAATCTGTCTGTGGGAGGCAAACCGGAAGGTAAAAGAAATGCTTTTTCCGGTGAAAGAAAGACCGAGAAAGCTATAACCGAGCAACCGATTGCCAAAACAGATCGAACAACGTCGTTATACATTCATCGAGCAAGAGGCATGTGAAACAGGCAATAATTGAAGAGAAACCGAGGCTATTCGGGGCACCTGAGGCCGAGAAGTGGGGCTACGGGTTGAGCTCAAGAACAGATCCTGTCGGAGAGCTCATCGGAGCAGGATCTTGGGAGGCGATGAGGGACGATCGTGCTTGTGGGAGTTCATGCAGATAGAGAGAGAGAGGTGGAGGATCATCTCAGTGGCCGAGAAAGCAGAGCAGAGCAGAGAGAGAGAGAGAGAGAGAGAGAGGGACTGCATAGGGGCGCACCAAACGCCCTTTTTTCTGTAATAATAATGAAGAAAACGAAAAGAAGTGTAAAATAAAAGAGTAGATAATATACAAACGGTAATTTTTTAAAAAATAGGAGGGGCAAATTTTCGGAAAAAAAGCTGATTTTTCAGACTAGCATTTAATTTTAAAAAATATCATTTTACCCTTCCAAAAATTTTTATCACACCTCAACCACAGTAGTGTGATTGCTCGTGCCCGATTGCTTGACCCACCGATCAATCCTCGCAGATAGGCAACAAGAGAAGAAGAAAGAGGAAAGCAACCTAACATGACACGAATGGTGTAATCGATAGAGTGGAGACATAGTGATTCCCGATAAAAGTAAAATAATTATTTCAAAAAAAAATCCTTTGAAAAATTTCAAACTTACGACTACCTGTGAAAAAACTCCAATGTTATGAATTTTTTTTGAAAATTCATAAAAAAAAAGTTATATTTTTCTCTTGTTTTTAATTTCTTTGCATATAGAGCTAAACTTTTATATTTTTTAATTTTATTTTTCTTTTATAGAAGACATATCGAAAACTATCTTTCGAACGCACAACAATTACTACGAATTTCTGGTAATGCCCTTTGGTGTCACCAATACTTCCTCCACCTTCCAGAGCCTTATGAATGATATTTTCTGGAGTTATCTTCGAAAGTTTATGCTAGTTTTCTTCGACGATATCCTTATTTACAACCATTCTCTTGAAAGTCATATTCAGTACTTATGACTTGTTTTGACAATTTTACGAGAACATGTTCTTTTTGTCAAAAAAAATGAAATATAACTTTCTTCAACGAAAGGTGGAATATCTTGGACATATCACATCAGAGGAAGAGGTGGTAGTGGACCCCTCCAAAATTGAAACAATGCAGAACTGGCCGACCCCGAGGAACATAAAATCATTACGTGGCTTTCTCGGTTTAACAGGTTACTACCATAAGTTCGTGAAAAACTATGAAAAGATCAGTGCACCCCTTACATCCTTGCTGAAAAAAGATGCTTTTAAGTGGTCGGACAAAGCCACTAGTCTTCGATGAACTTAAAGTCACAATGATAACAACACCAGTACTGGCGTTACCCAACTTTGATAAGACTTTTATTATTGAAGCCGATGCCTCCGGAATATGAATTAATGTTGTACTAATACAAGATGGCCGCCCCCTCGCTTATACTAATAAAGCATTATCTCCTTCCCATCTCAAGATGACTATTTACGACAAGGAGATGCTCACGTGCATGTGGTGTCCAAATGGAGACCATACTTGATCGGGCGACGCTTTCAAATTAAGACCGACCATAAAAGCCTAAAATATTTCTTGGAGTAGAAAGATATCTTTCCCTGAGTAGCAAAAATGGGTAACATTTACTTTTCAAGAGAGATTCCGTATAAAACTCTTTTTTTTTATTTTTAGGTATATTTTAATTTTTAACTCACCAACAGATTTATTGTATAAAAATTATTTCAAGTAATAAATTAATTGATCTTTTACTTTCTATATGAATATAATTTTATTTATTATTTATTTTAAGTAATAAATATTTATTTTTCTACATATCGAAATTATTTTTAAGATAAACTAAATTGATAATTTTCCTTTAACCAAAATTTCTATTTATTTATTCTCTATTTATTGATTGGCTTCTATGTTGATTTCATATCAAATATTTCTCCTATTTTTGTATTCCCGATAGAGCCCTTCTCCTTTTTTTTCTTCTCAATATAACAAGTAACTATAATAAAGTTAGAGAAAATATTTTTCTTTAATTGATGACTATTAAATATATTATAAATTATTACAAGATCGATATATATTTTTTAACTCAAATAAATTAATGTTAATCATAACTAAAAATGATTAACATATATATATATATATATGTATATATATGAAAGGATCTAAGGAAAATAAAACATTAATCCATCCATGTGGTCATACATACTCAATATGTATTAGGTTTTTATCAATATAAAACTTAGGGAGGATCTGTAATCTTATCCCTAAGTATTTAAAGATATTATTTTTTTAAATTCGAATCCTAATATTTCATACCGTAAAGGAGTAATCTTATCGCATTGTACCAAAACTCGCTTGTCATTTTTATAAACTCAACACTTTAAGTTGTCATATTTCTAATTCTATAAAATGTCATTTGTGAATGACATTGCATTGTATGTCACTCTACATCCCATTCTAAAATTTGCATCCCATTGTTTTGTATTCTTCAGCGTACATCTTTATCTCTTATCATACACACTATCAATGAAAGTGAATTAACATGATAATTACTAATCTTCATGTAATAACTCAATTTAACCTAGAAAGTGGAAGAAAAATTGAGTTGGTATATGAGGAATATATGAATTTGTTATCATTAGTTTCAACTTAAATATTTTACCTGGTGATTTAAATTCATCAAATTAATGAGTTAATTATTATGATGGTTACATTTTTTAGGCCCAACTACACTATTTGTGCTGCATATATGTCAGACTTTAAATGCTCATAAAATATTGGTGCCATATTGTCTTAACTTTAAGTGCAAGGATGGACTTAGAGAAGGTAAACAAAATCCACAAGTTAATGAATGAATTCATGAATTGGAAGACCTGTACTTGGCATTGCAGAATGAGAAATGTTAGATTGCATGATGATGCCTTTCCATCCTATCACATCATTAGTTTGCATAGAGTAAGATTTTTAGATCCTAGAAAAAAAATAGGAATGTGATAATTCCACATTAACTATATGAATTAGTAGTAGCTTCAACTAAAATTTTCATAGACTAAATCATGGACACAACTTTTTTCAACAATGTGACCTACATATAGTGGGTAAGATTTAGCATATTTATTGTTGCAAATATTAGTATATTATATATGTCCTTTCATCCTCTAATTAAATACTTCTAATCATGACTAATATTAATCTATCTAAATAACAATAATCAAAATATACAATGCCTAAAATACATCCAAGTTAACAAAAGATATTAAAGTAAATTAGAGCTTATAGTGACATATATGCAGGGTTTTATATTTAAATAAAAACATATGCTGAACTAAAATTAAAAATAAAAATTTTACTGACCTTGAAAGTGTGTAAATAATTTTTTTCTTAAAAGATATTATTTTCCAAGGATCAATCCTCCTGCCTAAAACTTTGTTGGGTCCACAACTTTAATAAAGGCTTGAATAGGATGCTTTATGCTGTGACTTCTATAACAATGCTTGGATTATTCTCAACAAGCTTAGCTGTGGGTGATGAAGAAAAGCACCACCACTCTAGCCTTTGCTGGAAAATGCAAAGACTCCTTCCCTTGTGAACCAATTGGTTGAGTACATGTGGATTAAATATTATATCTTAAATTACTAATTTTCATGTTTGTCCCTCTAAATTTAAGTTTAAAAAATCAAGAATCAAATGACAAGTAAAATTTATTAAGGGATTATGCAACATCTGAATAGTTAAAAGGATACAAAGTTCGGACACTATGTTTTGAGGGGCAAATGTGATATTTAGAAACTTTGAACTGTAAAACTCTACATATCTTTTTGGATCAGATGTAATAAATCATCTTTTTGGTGAAGGAACAGCAAATGTACCTTTCTCTTTTACCATTGGCATTTCATGGGAAGGCTCTTAAAACCTTTGGAGGGACCCAAGCAACCTCATTCTCTCCAGCCATGGTGGATTTTGCCTCTCTTGCTTTTAAACCCTGTCACAAAAAGGAGCTTTGTGGTTTTGGAATCATGTGTAGACACCAAAGAACTCACTGGGCCTCCACAAGGAATCTTTGTGAGTCAGCAACACATGGGTGATCTCTGGCACACACACACGCACACAGGCAACTGCATTAAAAAGAGGATGCAGTAGGACTTCTTCCTCACCTCTGCACATCTGGAGAAGGAACACCAGACATGATGGAGATCCATATGCAGTAGCCTGATGTGGTAAGGTTCAAACAGATGGTGGCTCCAAGAGACCTGCACTTTTAATCATTGTGATGGCATTCATGTGGCACTGACAAAAATTGGCACAGAAATCTGAGATGAAGAGAGTTAGTGGGGAAAAGCTTTTTTTCTGATTTCTAATGAATCCTGAAACAATAGTAAAGCAGTAGAAGAGTTTGATGGGTTCCCCATTTTACTTCCTCAAACCAGACAAACTTGGTCCCATAGGATCAAAATGATGGTATCATCCAAACAGTCTTGAGACAAAACTACATGATGATGCATCATGGTTCAGATCTGAGCCCCATCTCTGTTTGATTCCATGCACCAAGTCAGCTAGAATGGGTCCTCCTTGTCTAGCCATTAAGAATTCACAGTTCCTGCAATTACCATCACATGGGAGTACCATGATCAGGGATCACATCCTCCAAGATCTACAAAAATATCAAACTGAGACAGAATATTCTCATGTTGACCTTAACATATATATATGATGCCCATGACATCAGCAGCCGGCTATAGGTAATAATTTTCCTTGTTGCTCATCATTGTTTCTTGTAATTCCATTCTCCCCTAGCCTAAATAATATTCTGATATGATGAGTGATAGTATTGGAAGTATGTTTATATTACTCTTCTGACCAGCTGCATGGTCAGTTCCATGCTCTTGAACAATGATCTTTAGAGAGGTCAAACGAAGGAAATGCCAGTAATCTTGGTAGGCCAGGAGGGGCTTGCAAGTCATCAACTGTAGTGCCATTGACAGCCTAAGTAAGCATCTCCAAGTAAATTTGTTATCAGCATCATGTCACAATCATTCACTGGACAAAGTTGGAAGACGGAGTCATGCTTACCCATGTATTTCCTCTCTATAAGAATCTGTAGATGCATGCATGACTAGTGGTCCATGCTGCCCTTCTCTACAAATGAGTTGCTTACAACTTCTGCACCTGTGAAAGCTATTGGATTAGCCGAAAGATGCCTATGCCATAACCTTAGCAGCTAAGTTAGTGCAGTGTCAGCAGCAGCAAGAGTCGATAGAGTTCCAGTGGCTGAAAATAACATCAGGAACTTTCTTGCAGGATCTACAGTGCAACAGAATGTATCAAGATATCAGCATCGATTCTTCCTTCTCTATTTGCTTACAAACTAAGCATACCTACTTTGACAATCACAGGCCCACCTCTGGTGACATTTAACAGGCTGAGTTGACTGATAAGCTTGAAGTCTTTTGATGGTGGGAATCCTTCTGATCACCTCAACAAGCAGGCAGCTTTTGAATACTTTAAAGCCACAGGGAGATGCATGACACACACATGCTTTTGACTGGAAAAGCCTGCACAAAAGGTGAAAAAAGGATTACAACTTGGTATGTAATACTAAAGGCAAATTTGCAAGGCAGAATATGCTAAACCCTGTGCTGAAGCTGATACCTCTTGTGGAGTGATGATCTCCAAAAGTTAAACCAAATATACAAAGATTAGCATTGTATTAATGGAGCCACTGGGTCATCAACATGCACAACACTGCTCAACGTTCACATTTTTTATGCTACATGTCAAGTGTTGAGAGTTCAATGCCTACCCTACAAGACTTTTTCTCTTTCACTAGCATGTCCTTAATGACAAATAACAATGTGAATTGTACAACATATATTATTTTGATGACCACCCATAGTGCCAAACACAGATTACAGCCTACTTTTACCAACACCAACCCATGTTTCCTGCAACAATATTAGGATATGTGGCTTGCTGCAAAAAGGACTAGAGGATATGATTCTTATAGCACTGCTCAGCTGAAATATTGACAGAAATACTAACAAAAAATTATTTATAAAGAAAAAGAACAGCATTTGGACCTGAATATTCAAGGTAGAAAATTAATCAGAAACAAACAGAAACAAAATGCTACAGTTAATAATCTTAAAATAGATGTTGCAATTTGTTTCTATCTCATAACCACATTGGAGCAACTAACATAATCACTAATGTGAACTATTACATCTACTACTACAACAAAACAATAACAAAGCGGAAAGACCCAACAAAGACGTAAGCCCTAAACTATTCCATCTACCACTTGATACAAATATTATGGTGCTCTCTTTCTTTCTATCTGTTGGTGTGTGTACAAGCACACAATACTTTGTAATAGGTCCACAGAATTTGCATGCACACCATCTTTTATAGTCCGGGCATTCAGTGCACATGAAGAAAGGTTATACACACGAACAATCAAATGCAAATGTTTTGATTTAAAAGAATTCAAGGGAAGAATAAGAATCCACTGGTGCTTGTCAGTATCTTAAATTCATGAGTTTAAAGGAAAATGACATTTTTTCAGAAGTAAAACAATGAAATTAGTCAAAAAAAATCAAATCTGAAGAGCTTAATTAAGCACTCTATGTATCTCTCCTTGTGTCATCCTTAATAAAAAAAAAAAAATCAAATCTGAAGACCTTATAAACCAATAGTGTTATATTATGAGAATGAATGGTCATGTTGCCATCAGAAATTACTGAAAAAATAAAAACAAATAGTGAAATACTATAAAAAGTTAGTGCATAAGAATGAACAGGAGGGTCGTATAGATGGTACTTAGGCTTGTTGCAGTTACACTAGTAAAGGAACATGATATATTGAAATCAAGCTTAGGGTATGATATTTGCATAATAAATATTATTACTGGTATATACATACCTTTATCTTGTCATTAATGCTCATGAGCCACCCATAAACACAAACTTTGTGTACCACCCAACCCCCCAACAAAAAACATCATTTTCCATGAGTGAATGAGCCAACAGAACAACATGTAAAACACTATACACCCACACACACACACATGCATAGAGCCAATATTTCACAGCAACGTGTTAAAATATATGGCATTGTGACACATTTGAGAGCAGAATTCCTCAACGAGAGAGTAGATTGTTCTTATGCTTTCAACATTAGAAAAGTAACCGAAAACTACTTCATCTGACGCTCAAGCTATGTCGCAGAACAATGTCTGTTCGGGTTAGGAGAAATCATTCCTTTAGCAACAAGCACTAACCAAATAGATTCAATTAACCCAGTCAATCTCTTCTGCCAGCTAGTTAATTGCATTTCACTTGATTCATTTATAATTCTCCCTCAGCTATTCTTTGCTCAGCCCTCCAATTCATTAGTGGCACTTCATAGTCTTTCTTAACATGAATTCTCTCATTGACTTTGCGCCAGCCAACCTTTCAATTTCCATTTGTTCAAGGCTTCAAGCTGTTACATGATACTGACATCGATGCGCAATATCAATCGATCTTTTCATCCAACATCAGCTGCATTTTAATTTACGACAACGTATTTACTTCTTTATGCATCTAATACCGGAACGAGAAAGACTTCAAATCTTTATCTGGCCTAGAACCCTAGCAAGCCTTTTTCCTTGTCAAAGTCCATCTTTTTCCGAGCCCAAGATCAACATACTTAGTCCAAGAGTTGGAATGTAGGAGCGCTCCTCCAACGTTTCTCTTGAACATTAAAACCCCCATCCCAACTCATCTTTATTCCGTGCACATATATGATATACCATGCTGTCAGCTTACCCTAGATTTGGTCGAGGAATTCTTGAGGTGCTTGACCTCATCTCTCATCCCAACATTTGCAAGCGCGCCGTTTTCATGGTCAATTTCCACCAACATTGACGTTCTACCATCTCGAACAGGCTCCACCCAATGTCAAACTCATCCTCATCCTATAAATCCCAAATATATAATAACCCAAATTTCATCAGACTCCAGAAAACGCTAACAAAAGAATGCGTCTAAGAAAACTTCCCCTTTCTTGATTTGCTCCAATCGCCGGGCGAGTTGCCCATTGATTCCGATCACGTTTCGCCTTCATACTACCCCGTCGCCTCCCTTGGAGCGGAAGAGATCCGAGAGTACAAGAGCACGAGATCGATCTCTACGACCGGATCGAGCGCATCTTCGTAGCTGACGATAGATCTCGGCCGTCAGATAAACGATGAAGTAATTTCCAATTACGCCCCTGCCATGAAGTAGTTTTTAATTACACCCCTTCTATGAAGTAATGTACGATTAAACCCCTTAGAAAAAAGATTAAATCAAATATACCCTTAAGTTGCTGTAACCCCTGAAACAGACGACGACCATCGCGTCTTCGATTTCTCCACTTTTTTCTTCCCCCCCTTCGATTTCTTTTTTTTTCTTGTGACCAGGGAAAAGGGAGGAACAAAGGGAGAGTTTGGCCTTTGGAAAGGAAGAGACCAATTGGAGCTCCAACTTGCATTCGAGGAAGCTCTCGCCAGTTGATCGCGTCCTCGGTAAGAAACAATCTCCACGGATCGATCTTTTTTGCGCTTTTCCTTTCTTTTGGTAGAAATCGTCACATTGTTGGAACGTTTGGGGCTTTTCGTTGTCCCGAGAACCTCGTTCTGCGTTCTTGCTGAATCGCAATTCGTTGGAGGTTTACCTGTAGTTGTTGATCTCAACCCTATAAACTTCCTTCGTTTCCATGATACGCTTTTAGGATTTGACTTGATTTAGCCTTTCTAGTGGTCGTTTCTTTGATTTAAGGGAAGACGAGGGTATTTGTTGCTCGCCAAAGATGAGTATCGGTGATTTCATGTCGTCTTTCCCTTTCCGTGAGAGGCAAAAGAAAGGTTCTTGCCGTTTTGTGGCTCTTTCTTTACGTGTTATAGATTCAACCTTTGAAGATTATTCTTCGATCTTTTCCCTTTCACTAGATGAGAACGAACTCTGAAAGGTAACGAAACGGTAAAACTTCTCTGGTTAAATCTTTATGAATCGTATATGTAGATATGGAGTACAAATACCTTATTGCTGGACCGCTGTTAAATACTGATCGAGCAACAAAAACGTAGCCTTTCCCCTTCTAATTTTTGACCCTTTTTTTGCTTACCGCGGAGCAAATTATGGAAAAGATTGCATTTGTTCTCAGATCAGCTCCTGTACTAACGGAACTAAAATTGTTTCTATTGGTATATATTTTTCTTGTGTCTTTATTTATTTATTTATTTTTGTTTCATATGATTTGTTTGTGATTATTTAGCACCTGGAAGAAATTTTATGGTTTTGTTTTAAGGAATGCATCATAAGTTGCTGCCTTTTTAGATATTATCTTGTTGTCGAGAATGTCAAACCATACTCTCCAGAATGTATCTGGAAATGTGCTATAATGGATTCTTTGCTTATAATTGCTAGTCTGAAATTAATCATGGATATGTTGTTTAATTTGAGGCTTTCATTTTGCTCCTTTAGCAATGATGTCATAGATGGACCTATCAATTCGTTGTAGTCGTTTTCATCTAATTCTGAAATATAGTAGGTTACTTTACTATATGTTCATCAAGAATTATATGGTGGGTTTTCTGTATTATGTTGTTTTAACAAATGTCTCCATATTAATGTCTGAACAAGATTAGTTTTCGGTTGAGTTTGCGGGCTGCATTATAGATCCGATGATTTGCAATTTCTTGTCACATCTGAAAAAAATGTCTGGTGTTATCAGCTTAAGTTCAATAATGATTGCCACTCCAATTCAAGTAAAGATGGTTCTATGAAGTTTATTCGGTTTTGGTATTTGAAACAATTTTATGATCGTCTTTCAGTGAATATGAAAGGGCAAGGCAGTTATGTTCCACCTCCATATATTCCACTAGATCAGTCGGATACTGAAGCCAACAGTACTCCTGTGAATAATGGTTACTCTTCTCACCAATCTGCAACGCGTGATCTGACGCAATGGTCTTCTGGAATTTGTGCTTGCTTTGATGATATGCAGAGCTGTACGCTACTTTCTGCCCTCTGACCCTTGATTTTCAGAAGAAAAAGAATTCAAGGTGCAATTTATTCATGTAATGCGATATAATAGCATTCCTAGTACATCTGAAAAAAGTTGTTTGCTCAGGTAGAGATTCTAGACTAAGCTCAAGTTAGATTAAGGCATGTATCAAACATTTTATTGTAAACAAAACAATCTGAGTGGATTACTCTGTAAAGAATTCCTATGTCAACTTTTTGTCAATACCCTTGAGTAATTGTCTTGTGTTCATCATCTAAGTTGAATCCTCGTGGCTAAATTGTAACCTGGGAAAGTTAAAATATCCAAAATGCAAAATAAATTAAATGCACTGATAGAACTTTTTTTTTTTTTTTTTTTTAAAGCTTTTGAGAAATCTCTTCATCTCTATATGAAGGAGTTCTCATATATTAGAAAAAATTTTGTGAGACCTATTCGTTTTTCTGAAAGAATATTCTAGGAGTGAGTTATCTAAAAATTATAAAAGCTCATGGTATGTTTATAGTTCTATGTAACCTAAGATGTGAATCTTTTTTCTTATATTATTTGTAGATTATAGTTTCACCTAGTTGTCTGATGCAAGTGCAGGCAAAACAAAAGCAGTTTATCTTTAATTTGCCTTTGATCCTGTGATATTATATTTTGTGTGCTCATTATGCTTGTTTTCATGTATCTATTAATCTCAAGAACACTCTATATGCTTAGTGTTTTTAAAATGCTTAATGTTTTGGGAAGATTTTGTTTACATAAAAAAAAAGGTTCCCAAAAATGCTTGTCGTCAATCAGTGAAAAGTTCTTTCAATTTATTTTATTTTTTCCTTTTAGGTTGTGTTGGTGCTGTATGCCCATGCTTCCTGTTTGGGAAAAATGCAGAATTCTTGGGATCTGGAACACTAGCCGGGTCATGCATGACCCATTTTATATTGTGGGGACTTGTCAATAGTCTTTGCTGTCTGTTCACTGGCGGTCTACTTGCGGCAGTGCCTGGATCAATGGTTGCTTGTTATGCATGTGGATACCGCAAGACGCTACGGGCGAGGTATAACCTGCAGGTATGCCACTACTTTGAAAACATTTCTGGAAGAAGATTCTATATTCACTTCATGAAGTATATACGTGAAATACTTTCTTCTTCTTGTTCCCTCTCCATATCTCTTTTTTTGTTGCTAAAGCTATTCATTTGTACCTTTTGGATGACTATTGATTGAGGATTGCTCTGTTTTTTTTGTAATCTTAGTACTTAACAAAGGCAATATTCTGATGTAATTCGACTGCTGATACTTCATGTTTCAGAATGGATCTGTAGTCTATAATGTCAATATACTGTGAAGCAAAGTGAGAGAGGAAATATGGTCATTTTCCAATGTTATAACATGCACTGCCAAAATAGCAGTCAAATAAGTACTAAAAATTCAAGTACATAATTCTCAAAGAGGTCTCTTGGTGTTATAATATCTCTCAGTCCAGATACCAAAAATCTCCTCCTACCAAAGTTCCAGCATTTGACTGCCTCTTTTCTTTTTGTAGGGTTATTCTTATTGCTGCTCTTTTAAGAATGTGTTCGTATAAGTTTATCTTGGCCTTCATTGGAAGACTGCTTAGTTATAATCTGGACCTGTTTAGACATTGCTATTTTTTCACCTAGGTACTATCAAACTCAAGTCTTGGAGTCATTTTGCATGACAGTTACACCTGCTCTGAGGTGAGAAACAATTTCTGGTGTGCCTGGTGCTTTGCAGGTCATGGCACAGAGGTCATGCTCAATCACATGGTAGTCCATATTGGAGAAGAACTAAGATTGGTAGTGCTAAGTATGCATGGTATACTGGCGAGTGTGACCTTTAAGTCATGTTGTTACATAACATAAACATTGTCTTTGTCCATGTGAACCCATTTGCACGGGGGCTAATTATTTAGCATCTTGAGAGTCCAACAAACTTACAATTTTTTGTCCAAGCTTGGCTTTCATATTCCGAGATATTCATACAACAAAAGTAACAGGCCATAGTGATTCCATGTCTTGAAAAGGAATGTCTGTATTATGTAGTTGATGACCACCGTAAACCTTTGCTGAACCTTATGAGCAGTAATCAGTTCCACAGTGCTCATGATTTTTTTTAATTTTTTTTTGCATCACAGCTAGGCATGAACTTTGCACTAGTCACGAGTAGTTGATTCTTAGCTTAATTTCTTTTTGGAAGACCAACACAATAGTTGAACAGATTTCAAGTTTTATTGCATGCTTCTGATTGTTGGATGTAGAGAAGGCGAATATCTAGCCTTATTGCAAACTTTATCTACAACTTCCTGAGATGACCGACTTTTCCCCTCTCTCTATTCCGATTTGATATTTTTTTTCCCAAAGTGTTGCGATGACGGTGTTAACTCGATGTTCGCCAGGAAGCACCATGTGGTGACTTGACGACTCACTTGTTCTGCCACTTGTGTGCCATTTGTCAAGAGTACCGAGAAATCCGTGAGAGATCCAGTGGTTCAGATCCTTCCATGATGTCCTCTGCCGTTGCTGCTCCTGCGGTGCAGACTATGGAGTTAGCTCCACATGAATGATGAAGTCGAAGATGGTACGTGGGCTCGCATTCATCACCGGCAGCACTGCTCGCTTCACCTCCTTGGAGGATGGCTTTGGCTTGTAGCTTTAAAAGAGCAGCTGAAAACGTCGAGTTCAAGCATGAGTTTTGTAGTTTCATGACTTTTAAAGCAGGAGTTCGATAGGAGTGCCTACATTTTGTAATTTTGTGAGTTTTAAATCAGGAGTTTAATAGGAGTGCAATTTTCAAAGATTGGTTTCTGTGTGTTTGATTGTACTACGGTTTTCATGTAATACTTTGCAGACATCAAGCAAAATATTTCTGCTGACATGTGATTCGTGAAGTCCATGCTTCCATCGGGAGTCGGACTTAGACAGGTGATTCGTGATGTCTATACTTCCATCGGTAGTCGGATTTAAACTGCATTGAAGTATTTATTCATCACGTTCAATAGGCATATAAACTGCAAATATAAATAAACTCTCTCTTTCGATGTTAAATATAAATAAACCCTCTCTTTCGATGTTAAATATTTTATTTTCATATTACATCACTTCATCTATAATACATAAAAAGAACGGAGGAAATCGAGTTTTTGATATTTTCTATAATTTATTTACTCAGAATAATTATCCGGTGAAAATAATCCCGGAATTATGCTAAATAGTGTGAAGAGCAAGTATGGGGACGGTTCTACGTGGCGAACAGAGGCCGGGCGGTGGCGGAGCCTGCGCGCCGCGTGGCACGCCTACGAGCTGCCGCGCCACCACCGCCCTCAAAACGAACCGCTCCACCCCGGCAAGCCCGCCAAAACGAAATCGCCGAGTGTGACGCGAGACCAGACACGAGCGCCCGTCCTCCCCTCACTAGCCTTGTGATCCTTCGTCCTGAGCCCCTTCTATTTCAATCTCGTATCGTCCCACCCCCCCCAAGAGAAATCCTACGAGAAGCTCGATCGGAGGCCCCCTCTCTGCAGCGTGATCTCTTGCTTCGTCGCGGAGCAGTTTGGAAACGACAGGTATTCCCGATCTTTGAGCCTATCGGTCGCGTTGTACGATGGGTTCCTTGCTTTCGACGGAGTCGTCTTTCGTGTTTTGGTTCTAATGGCGGGGCGGTTCTTGGATTCAAACGCTGCTTGGCCTTTAGGCCTGCCGTTCGCGTTGGGTCGTGGGTTTCTTGCTTTTCATCTTTCGTGTTTTGGTGCTTGTGGCGGGGCGGTTCTTGGGTTCAAATGCCGCTTGATCTTTAAGCCTGCCGATCGCGTTAGGTCGTGGGTTTCTTGCTTCGTTGCGGAGCGGTTGTTCTTGATCTTTACGCCTGTCGATCGCGCTGGCTTGTGGGTTTCTTGCTTTCGCCGTAGCCACCTTTGCGTGATCTTTCGGATTCTGTTTTCTTCCTGGATGATCTACCGATGGGATCTCGAAGGTGGTAGCATCCTTCGATTTTGTCGTAACTTTGAGATTTGCATGGTGATTTTGAGTGATTTCCCGCGTCTTGATGGTGAAAACTTCCTCGATCGTCCATTATTAGCATTGGGAACTCGTTATTCCACATCATCAGAAGAGTTGGTCGTCATCGTGATGCCGAAAGGCGATCGATTCAAGAGTGTTGTTTTGCTTGTAATAAACTTTTCGATGGCTGAACAGGATAAATTTTTGTTGTGCTATCGATATGGAATTGTAGTTCTCAAACATTTGAATTCATAAACTGTTACATCCCTTTCATTCAACTCTTATAAGGATTTTTTTGACTGCAAAATTGGAAGAGCCCAACCCATACTCATATCATGGATATCTCTTACCTCTCTATGCATATGTAATGTATGTATGTATGTATGAGATCATTAATCTTTTACTAACCTGGCCTTTGAACTTGATGAGATTATTAGATAGAACAAGTAATGTTGGGAATTAGAGTATTTATTTATTTACTTCTTTCGGAATTGTGTAGGTTGGGAGTAGGTTATCCTCTGCGATGGGTTTTCTTAGATCAGCTCCTCCCCCCGTTTGTTTGTCGAGCCGACATTGCTCGCACTGGGCTCGAATCTACTTGAAGTACTGCCTTTGTAGTGTAAAGGATGGAATGGCTTTATTTCTTGGAACTATCAGCATCATCAGCTGGGGAATTGCGGAGGTTCCTCAAATCATCACAAATTACCGGCAGAAATCTACTGAAGGCCTCTCAATTGCTTTTCTATTGACATGGGTTGTGGGGTATTGCCTATTTTAGATTTTGATGTCCCGTTGTCGGGTTTCATTTTGGTATAATTCTGCAAAGATCATGTTCCACTGCTTATAGGGGCCTTTGACTTGATTATTTAATTGTTGCCATCTCTTTTTCACATTGCCTTTTTCTGTTTTCTTTCTCGTAACTCATGACTTCATTTATTTGCAGAGACTTATTTAACCTCATTGGCTGTCTACTGGAGCCTGCTACTGTAAGTGTCATAAACATCTGTTGGCAGGGTCTGAATTTTGTTATTTATGGAAAATTGAGCACTAGATGATTATTGTTTGCTGTACGCTTTAGAGCTTCTTAATGTCTGGGTTTTTCCTGTTGGGTTTCATTGGAAGGTAATTGTTGACAAAATTGTACCATCCTAGTAAGCCTTGTCACATGATCCTCTGAGCTTGATGTGGTGTAGGGGTGTAACAGTAATGAAATGGATAATGCTCTTGATCTCTAATAAAATGAAGAAATTATTATCAAGGTCTTAGGCTTGCTAATTTTTGTGTTTATTCTTGCAGTTGCCTACGCAGTATTATGTGGCACTGGTAAGATAATTAATCTAGGTGCTATTATTTGCTTTTATGAACCTTTGCTTATCTTGGTAAGTAATTGTTATATGACCTGCAGTTATACACAGCAACAACGTTGATTCTGACAGGACAGACTATATATTATCGTCACATTTATCACAGATTTAAAGCAAACCGTGGAGTGTCTGGCAGGGTAAGACACTCTTTAGTCGTTGTGGTCCTTGTGACATCTAGCAAATGAATTTAAATGTTTCTTCTTGAAGTGTGAATTGTCATTTCTGTCCAGATTCTTGGTTTAGATTGGTTTCTACCCTTTAGCTCATGATGTATATTGTATATGTCCTTATTTGGCCACCAATATCTGAGCTTTCTGACAATGAATATTCAAATTATTACAGAATTGTGAATAGTAAATCATATATATATTTTTTATCCAGCATATCCGAGTTGCAACACATGGACAAAGTTAAAGGAGTATTTTTGCCTATTTGTATATCTATGTTCTCATCTTGATTAAACTATATTTATATTTTAGTTCATCTTGCACATTTTCAGATTGAGATCATTAAGAAAATTGGGATTGGAACCTATGGATCAAACTCATATATTTCTAATGAAATTTGTCTTTTTGGGTATGTATTGGTATGTGTGAGACTCTAGAGAGAGAGAGAGAGAGAGATTTTTGACACCTGTAGTTATGATTGCAGAGACAAAAATATTATCAGGAAGATGCATCAACAAGAGAAAGATTGTTAGGAGATGCAAAGAAAACTAGGGTTGTTGGTGACCAAGGACGTGATGCAAGGGAAGGCAACATGCCAAGCTCACCAATTCCTGTTGCTGGACAAGTGTTCCATGATTCCTGTGGGAAAGACTTCTATTACATGTATGTTCTTAATCTTTATCCTCTCATTTCTTATGAAGATCAAAATTGTGTGTTAGAAAGTTGCTGATTGTACCTGTGTATTTGGTTGTTGTTTTGATTTGGTTAAAACCTCAATTGTAGGTCCTAAAAGAAAAAAAGACAAAGGCCACAACTATTATTTTGCAATTGCAGATCATGAAAAACAAAGCACAGTAAAAAACAAATCGACGCTGTTATGACATTCCTTCCTACATTAACCTTTGCTGAATAGTTAACAGTTAATCTATATCTTTAGTCAACTCTTTATCCTAGTAAAAACGACAGTCCAAACGAGAAATGCATGTGCTTAATGTCAATATTTCTTTACGGCACTCTGGATTAACAATGAAGAATCCTTGAATAAATGATAGTCATGTCGAGAGACTTTTCTTCTTATATGGGTTATTTTTACCAAGGGATAGAAGCGTTGTGGTGTTTATCCATGTTTGTTTAGTTTGTCTTTCATGTTTCTTAGTTTTGGATGGTTGCCAATCCCAGCATGTGGTTTTGCTTTTTCACATTCAGTTTGTCCTTCACGTGGTCTTAATTTTAGATTGTTACCAATCTGTGAATGCCAGGTCAGCACGATCTTTAAAAAAGAGCCCAGTGCCTACTTTTGGTTTTTGGTCGGTACATTCACATGACGATGGAAGGGCACCTCCCATCGATGGAAATCAGCAATCTGCACAGTCTGCACCATCTAATCTGGATACTAAAAATATGTTTTCAATTGTGAGTATACCGTATCTGCTCAAAAACCTTCTTTTGGTTCTTGCATCATGTCGTAGTGCAATGTACAAACGCATCTTTCTATTTCAGGTACCATCAGTTGCATTTTTCTTTGGTATATGTGTTCTTCGCCCTTGCATCAGTAATATGCACACTGCATCGTCACCTGGTGGAATGGTTATACTAGTTGGCCGAAAGTTGTTGCAGGTAATCTTAGTGTGTTATTGACTAATGCTACATCTTCAGTTGATGTAAATCCTTTGTCACAATCTTTAGACTACCGGACAAGATGATTTATTTACTATATGTAACCGATTCATTCACAGGACAAGGTTCAGGATGATGGAAGCAGTGGCGTTGGAACATTGCTTGGCTGGGCAATGGCAGCAATCTATATGGGGGGAAGGCTTCCTCAGATATGTTTAAATGTGTGTATGAATTCCGTGTGTCTGTAAATAGCATATTATGATACTTGGCACATTTTTGTCCATTTAGCACCGAGATAGGGACAATTATGTTGTTATTATTAGGGGATATTTACACGGAGGCATCCTTTTTTTTTTATCATCGTTTAATAGCTATAATAATTTGGATGATCTTCATTCTGACTCGTTACGTTTTTGAATCAATTGCAGATTAGAAGGGGGAACGTGAAGGCAGGGCTTTATTTTTATGATGCTTTGAGTAGCTTACACTTAACACTAGCAACCAAAAAAAATGATCTTTCATAAATGATGGTCAATTGTAAAATTTCCTTTAAATGCTTGGAGTAATTTCTTGAGCATTTGGTGTGTAAACTTTGGTTACTTTTACAGGGCCTTAACCCACTGATGTTTATATTTGCATTGACTGGAAATGCAACCTACGTGGGAAGGTATGGTTGTATTGTTAAATGTTTCCTATAGCATAGCATTTTGAGAAGTTTCATAGACCTGCTTCTGTTTACCTTTTGTTTTGTATAGCAGCAATTAATAATACATATTGTGCATCTTGCCGTGCAGTATCCTTGTAAAAAGCTTGGAATGGTCTAAAATCAGGCCCAATCTCCCATGGCTAGTTGATGCTGGTGGATGTGTCATACTGGATGCTTTTGTATCCTTTGGTAGTTGTCAATGTTCTATCATTTTATTTCTCCTGGAAACATCTTGATCAAAAAACATAATTTAAGATGATGATGTTTTCCATTTTACAAAATGTCTTTAATGAGAAGAATCAGAAAGAACAGATTTTTTTTAACTGCATATGTGTGATACCGTCCACTCCTAGCGGCTATAGTTTTTTTAACTGCATTCTAGATTCTCATCCAGTTTGCCTATTTTCATGTTCGAGAAAGCAACAAGCGTGAATCTGAAGATAATCCAGTTTAGTGGAGACAAATAGTAGTTGGAGAAATTCCAGAGATGAATCTTTCTCAGGTACCTTCTCTTGGTTCTGTTTAATTGGTCATCTAATCACTAGACATTAATGATATATGGTTTATAGAAGTTAGAAATCTGGTTTCTTCCTCCGAATTTGGTTTTGAACGTGTCATGAGGATGTGCTTTTGAAAGCATGTGATACTCTGAGATGCGCTACTAGTCTCATATGTGGAAGCTTGAGATTTTTGTTGCTCGGTCTCTCACAGCATGTGCACCTTTGTTGCTGATCTTTCCTTAATTGCCCATATTCAAAGATCCTGAGCAAACATGTTTTGCTAGTGCTCTATCGCAAGTGATGCATCAAAGATTTTTGCATCTGAAAACTGAAAATTTCTTGCTGAATATTTTCCATGAAGAATTGATGGAAAGCTTACCATTAGCATGTCGAGTCGTATATATTTTTTTTTTTCCTTCAGATGCTTTTGCTGTAGCTGATTTAACTTGTATGTGGATAATCATTTAGATGTATGCAATGTAAGTTGACACCTCTTCCACCTAGAGATGACAGCCCAAAAAAAAACAAAAAACAAAAAACAAGAGAGAGAGAGAGAGAGAGAGAGAGAGAGAGATTAGTAGATCTTTTGTATTTAGTTCACGATCCAAGCCTGAAACTATATGGGTTAGACAATCTTGGCCCGAAGTCATGTGCGCCCATTTGGGGGGCATCCCACTATTCATGTTTCTTGAAGAGAGGCCAGACTCCCTATTTCAAGTTGAAGTACCAAGTTCCATAGTTGTTGGAAAATTATCCTTCCATCACCGTGTGATTCCCTTGATGTTGCAGGAACTACGGCCGGCAAGGGGTGGGACTGTGGTCACGTTTCTGCGGCATGTAATTTGGAAGTCGATAATCGCATCAGATTAGTGTATGCGGAGCTAGTAATCGAACGGTTAGCCCTGACGGCAGAGGTTATTTGCCCATTTATGCTAACTGCTCTACTCTTTGTTATCGTCACTCTCTGGCCGAGGCTTGAATTTTAAGCTGCATTATTTTGTGACTCAATTTATTTCTATTCTTGACATGGTGACGGCATTCTGATCTTGGTAGCAGTAAGGAGTGGCTAATGTACGTTCTTTATGCAGCATTAGAGGAATATGCAATATATATAGAGCATCTCATGGATCGAGTCCCAATCGATATTCCTTTCTATAATGCTTTTGAAAGTTTTGGCTTGTTTCGTAAAATAGATGCGCGATGTAATGGAAATTTCACAAAAGAGAGAGAATCGCAGTCCTGCTTGTTATAGGCTGTAGATGCACATAATCTACGGGACGTGGCATGTGGTTAGGGGGAAAAATATTGTGCGTCGTCATGCGTTACAGGTTATAGGGTAGGGTATCAAGTGGCGATTGGGTATTTGCACCGTTGGCATCCACTGGCTGTTCGCGATTGTGGCTGAATGGAGCACAAGAGGGGAAGTTTCCGTCTCGAAAGGGAGTTCCATTTGCAGTGTGAATGTCCTTGTTCTTTTGGTCATCAACGAAGATTAGATGGATGATTCATCACTTTTTTTGGTTAAGATTTGCTGATCGCTGTTGTATCATGCTCGGCTTCCATTCTCGAGTACGTACGGTCCCTCGTTGTTTTAGGATCCCGTAGTCCATTCCCATGCCACAGACCACGGTACACTCCCTTTTCCCTTTCGTATTCTCGCTGGCTCTCGTGCACCCACTCGGAATGGCCTGCGTTTAATCATAAATTTGGCTTCAATTCCAACAACAAAAAGCTCCAAATTTTCTTCTTCCTTCTTCGTCCCTACTTCTTCTTCAAAGAAACCACTTTGCACCGACCGACGCTCATCACAAAAATGCAATCTACGGCCAAATCGATTCTACGGAAACCTTCGCCTCGCTCAGATCTTCCTCCCACGCGTCGCCACCGTCACTCCTCGAAGACGGCCTCCTCGCCTTGGCCATTGCCTCCTTGCCCGCTTTCCCAGAGGTGGAGGTAGCGGCGGAAATGGGTTCGCGAGGAAAGCAGCTGCTGGACGGGCGACTGTCGGCGAGCGACTTGGCCTCCTCCTTCCGCTGGAAGAGCTCCGAAAGGATGAGAACAAGAGACGCCATCGGGAAGCACTCGAGTCTTACCGTCTCCTCGTTAGGTTTGAATTGGATGAAAAGAGTGGGGGTTCCGAGAGTCTATTTAAGCTTGGGAAGAAGGCCGGGGGGTTTGGACGGCACACAAACAGCGTGAAGAAGTTGGTGGCCTGCACACAGTGCATCGTGCAAAGTGGCACATTGTTTCTGGCGATAGTTAACGATCCATTTTGCAGGGCTCATCGACGCGCCTTCGCGGTGGCTCCACTTGGCTCCGTCACCTCGCGAACAGGTTCGGATATAGTTGTAGGCGTTTTATGTCGTAGTCATTAATTAATATACGACGACTAACCAAAACCAAGAAGCAGGAAACGAATGCATTTCGTATTTTCTTATCATCACTGTTATATATGTAATCGTTAATACTATACAACAGAACAAAGCACAATTGATACCCTCGACGCATTTGTTGCCCCCGAAAAATGATCCAACAACATATTACGAAAAATGTGAACATTGATGAATGCATCAACTAATTTGTACTTGTCGGCCAAATCCATTATTCGTCCATCAGCCCGATCATGCAATTGTGGTCCACGTTGTCCGGCCCAGACATCGGAAACGAAGAATGTTCCGAAGGAAGCGAACCGATGGATGGTTTGAGAAATAAGAGGTATTTATCATAAGAATAAATATGTGGAATAATAAGCATCAGAAAACAAAGAATGTGGTGTTGGTCAAATGGCAAAAACAGCCTCATGCGAAAGTGGCGAACCGATGGATGGTTCTGGAAATAAGAAGAGAGAACGAGGACAAATGTGTAAAATAATAGGGCAGTATTGGGCGAAACATGGGAAGCCGCGGTGAACAATTCCTCATCCGCCCCCTCTCCGATGGCAGATTCAGAGACGGAGGCGACGGAAGCACCGACAATGTCGTTTCTCTTGTTGATTTCTTCATAGATTCGAATCTTTTCTTTACCTTCATTCATGCATGTCAAAGTGGCTCTTTCCTTCTCTCCCTTTTTCTTTAGATCTAGAGATTTCTTGTTCTCGGGGGTTGCTTGTTTTCTTTGGTCGGTCAAGAAAGACGCCGATCTTCATCTGTCGGTGTTCCTAGAAAAAGATGATCCCAAGAATCTAAAATCTATGTTATATGATTCATCTTGATGCAGATTTGACAAGATTGTAAAGAAGGAGATCCCGTCCACCGTTGTTTACGAGGACGACAAGGTGCAAAAACTGTTTTGCCCTTCCATATGCTCAATCTCTGAGACCCCCTTTTCATTCGTGTTGACCACTTGTTGCTTTGTGAAAATTCATGCAAATTGCGAAGGCCTCAAACGAATGCTATTACATGGGTTAAGCTCGACTTTAGATGTCATGTTTCATTTGCTTGAATCAGTTATGTTCTTGTTCGTGTGATGCCCCAATTATTTGGGGTTGGCTACATGTGTCTTTTCCTACCAGTATAGGGAACTTGGTGGACAATTTTGGTAGTCCAAACACTAGCAAGAATTCAAGATACGTATCCTGGCTGAAGAGTGTCTGCTAGGTTCCCTATGACCATTTTATGTTGAGGATCTTCTTTGAAATAATGACTTGATGCTCTCATGTGACAGTGGGTTGATTTCTTATCCAAGTTGAGCATCTTCAAATTTCAGTGGCAAGCTGCACACAGCATTGAGCCAAACTTAAGAGCCAGGGCGATGGTTGCCCAATTATTTTAATGGTCACCAATTTATGTGGTTTTCGTATCAACAAATATGCTATATGATTTCCAGAACCATAGCAAGAACGACTGTGTTGATCACGCCATAGCAGTCCTGTCGCTTACCAGTATAAGATCTTTTTTCCGCTTTGTACTTTTAGTCACCGATTAGTTGTCTTGCACTTGCAATTAGCTTCCGCTGGGTGAGTTGGTTTCTCCTTGACCAAGGAGTAATGATGTGTGCTATATAAATGATCACTAATATTTTTGTATTTATGTTCTTGCACAGGTTCTTGCATTCAGAGATATCGCGCCACAAGCTCCCACTCATATATTAATCATTCCAAAAGTCAAAGATGGGTTGAGTGGGCTTTCAAAGGTGTGTAATGTATCAATTTAATTGATGAATCAATGAATCAAGTTGCTCCCAGAGTCTTGTAACTATCTAGAAAAGTTAATTGGCCAAAAGCACTTACAATGTTACCAATATATTTAAATATCATGTGCGAGAATATGCGTTACAAGAGTAGAATCATTTATCATATGATAACTAATGATACAAGTCTGTTCCCGAGAGAAAAGAAACTTAATGGAGTAGAACAGGGATATTTAAACTGCCATTTTATGTTAAGTTGTGTTGTTGTTGTCGGGAAAAAAAGGATGGTAAGTACCAAGCAGTTAAAGATGCTTTAGAGAAGTTTAAAGTCATACCTTCTTCTTGTATCTAAAGACAAATTGTTTCTTTCCCTGTCATGGCAATCTCATACTTTACAATAAACTGTTTCTTTGGCATGGTCACACAGAACTACATCAAAATATGTTAATGGTCTTCGGCGTTTGTTTGTGTAACTGTGACTAATTGGATAAGTGCAAATACCACCGGTGGTGCTTTACTTTTAGTATTTATTTTCTTGTTTGTAAATTCTGTTTCAGGCTGGATTTATTACTTCTGGTACTGATAGCATCTTTTAAATTGCAAGGGTTGGTTTTTAAGAAAGTTTGGTAATAAATGTTTGTCTGCATGAACATGTATACTATAGGAATTTGTCTTTTTTATTGCAAAATATGGATTATGTAGGTTTTAAAATCCATGGCAACTGCAGTACTCACGTGTTACCGACTTCCTAACTTTGTGAAATACTCATAAACGCTCCATGATCACTGGGCATGCATATTAACTGAAGTATTACGTTGTGATTCTTTAATGAATTATCAATGTCTGTACGTTTTGATATTTATACCTTTAATTGTTTTACTTAATGATTGAGCATAGAACTTCTGAGCAAGATATATGTAAGAGAAGAAACTTTGAAACGAAATAAGGACATTTCTCTATTGTCTTCGTCTGCATGATGGTTGCCATCTCTTTTTCTAGGAAGTGGCAGGACATATTTCTTTTGTCAACTAACCTTACCATTGTGTTCTATGCCATCATCAAAAGGCTGAAGAGAGGCATGTAGAGATACTTGGCTACCTGCTATATATTGCCAAACTGGTAGCGAAGCAGGAAGGACTTGGAGATGGATTTAGGATTGTCATCAATGATGGCAACGATGCTGGTATGGTATCCTTTAACCATTTGTATTTGACCGAGAACTCTTCTGGTTCCTCTTGTTCTACCATCAGTTCTTTTTTTTTTTATATATATATATTTTATGTAGGTCAATCGGTGTATCATCTACATGTACATCTTCTCGGTGGAAGACAGATGAATTGGCCTCCTGGCTAATTAAGGCTCACTGTTGTTTGTTTATTGCATGGTAAAATTCATCCGTGCATCTCTCTTCTCAACGGTGTTTGGAGGAATATAGGTTCTCTCTTTAGCCTTACTTGTTTTCTCTACTTTGGTTGTGCACATTCTATCATTGAAAATTTGAAACTATTATGCTGCTTTGTTCGGTGTACAAATATAGGGGGAATAATGATTCGAGTTTCAATGAGGTATCGCAAATTCAGAGTGATATCTTTATCTGTCGATTAACAGTTGTGAATGTTCTTAATTTGATTGACTAAAATATTGTCCTAGACGGTGCTTGGTAAAGCTAATTAGCTGTGACATTATCGCTTCTTGTTGTTTCTTATATCTATTGATTAAATTATTACCAAGTTATCCTCCTTCCATCGGTCCTTGCTAGGCACAGTCAAAGGTGGGGTAGTGGTTTGGTTTGGTTTGTTGAATCTCGGATTTTGATGATGAAACTAATTGATTGTGTTTTATTATCTAATTGCGTTTTGAGTTACGTAGGTCTATTATCGATCAGGATTAGACAGTTGACGCTGGAGGAATTGACGTTGCGTCGGGTGATCACGTCAGGATATTGGATGTCGAGCTGGAGGTCCGATCGACAATCGGCAGAAGGCTTCGGACGTCGGGCATCGGGCCAAGAAGAGCGGAGTTGCGCTAAGGATATCGGGGTTGCGGAGGTCAATCATCGATTGGGCAACAAGCCGCAAGAGAGGATGATGAGCCGAAGAATCGGATGAAGCATCAACCAATGACGTGTCGGGCAACTGAATGTCAATTCGCGTTGTAATAACTGTCTAGATCGAAGTAGAGTTTTTATTTGTGTGTGCAGGATTAACTACGATAATGATGAATACATAAAGCGAAACAAAGTGCTGGAAGACAAGTGCGATGAATCGTTGGGAGTTCGAGAGTTCGACAGAAGTCCGAAGATTCATTGGGAGTGCTGTCGGAACTAGTCGAGAACGAGTAGGGAGCTTGCCGAAGGGTTTTCGGAAGTTCACCTGAAGGTTCGTCGGAAGTTTGCGGAGCTTGTCAAGAAAGATCGGAGCTTGCCAAAGAAGTTTGTTGGAACTCGCCAAGATCATCGTGAAGTCCAGGAGCTTGTCGGGAGTCCGCATAATAGTTTCCGAGAGTTCGTCGGAAGACTGCCGGAAGTCCGTCAGAAGCTCGTCGAAAGAAGTCTTAACTTGTGAATTTTGTAATAGCTTAGGAAATGTCTTTAAAATTCGTAGTTAGCACATAATTTGGTTTAGGATTAGGTGTTAATCTTATAAACCAAGTAGGGGTCAATTGGGCTCGATAATGGATTGGTTTGGGCCGAGTTTAAGGCCCAACCAGTGAGTTGGAAGAGACCGGGCGATGGCACCGCCCAAGACCCGAAAGCCTAGGCGATGTCATCATCGGGCTGGGCGGTGGTATCGTCAGTGGGCAGCAAGCCTAGGCGGTGGCACCGCTAGCTAGGTGGTGGCACTGCCCAGTACACTGTAAGTGTCTGACACTGATAAGTGGTGGCATCATCACCATTGGGAAAACCAAAAGTGATTCAAATTTGGGCTGAATCCTTTTGAGGTCTATAAATACCCCTCTCATTCATGGTCGAAAGGTGGTCTAGAACTGAGAAAGAAAAAGGAAAAACTCTTGTCAAAATCTTCCCTCTAAGCTTTAAGTGTGTTCTAGTCCAAGAAAGGGGTGAGAGGCCTTGTAAGGGTTACTTCCTTAGCCCGTCAAAAGGAAAGAGTTGTAAGGGAGTTGATCCTCGCCCGTTGGAAGGAGGATAGCTAGTGGAAAGCTGATGGCCTCAAGCGAAAAGGAATCGGGAGTGGATGTAGGTCGGATGACTGAATCAATATAAAAACAATTTGCGTTTATGTTCTTGCATTTACCTTTCTGCAAATCATCTTTTCTTCGCTGCTCAACTTATTCATCATTGCATTCTTCCTATCTAAACACTTCCTACTTTAAGCACTTTCCAGTACGCTTTAATCAAAATCGGTTTTAGTCAAAAACGTGATTTCTATCGTACGAAGTTTCCGAACTTGTTTTAAATCACAGAAATTTATCGTTCTTAATCGTTGCAATAATTCACCCCTCCCCCCCCCTCTTAGTGTCACTCGATCCCTAACAATTGGTATCAGAGTCTCGTTATTTCTCTTTTGGATTCACACCTGCGAGAAATGGCTCTCAATGACTTTCAAGAGGGTTTTTCGATTGTTCGTCCTCTGTTCTTTAACGGATCGGACTACACATATTGGAAAACTCGAATGAGAGTTTTCTTGATTTCTCAAGATTTCAACTTATGGAATATTATTGAAAACGGCTTTCAACTTTCCTCTAAACCGACGAACGAATGGTCGGACTTAGAGAAAAAATCTTTTTCTTTAAATGCAAAAGCTATGAATGCCTTATTTTGTGCTTTAGACAAAAATGAGTTCAATTGGATTTCCACATGCGAAACGGCTTTTGATATTTGGCAGACACTTGAAATCACACACGAGAGAACTAGTAGAGTTAAAGACTCGAAAGTAAACCTCTTATTGCATGATTTTGAGCTCTTCTGAATGAAACCAAGCGAAACTATTGGGGACATGTACACCCGTTTCACGGATGTCGTCAATAGTTTAAAATCAAAAGTGATTCAAATTTGGGCGAATCCTCTTGAGGCCTATAAATACTCCTCTCATTCATGGTTGAAAGGTGGTCTAGAACTGAGAAAGAAAAAGAGGAAATTTTTGTCAAAATTTTTCCTCTAAGCTTTAAGTATGTTCTAGTCTAAGAGAGGGGTGAGAGGTCATGTAAGGGTTAATCTCCTAAGCTCGTCAAAATGAGAAAGCTGTAAGGGAGTTGATTCTCACCCGTTGGAAAGAGGATAACTAGTTGAAAGCCGGTGGCCTCATGCGAAAAGGAATCGGGAGTGGATGTAGATCGGATGATCGAACCACTATAAAAACGGTTTGCGTTTATGTTCTTGCATTTACCTTTTTGCAAATCGTCTTTTCTTCGTTGCTCAACTTACTCGTCACTGTCTTCTTCCTCTCTAAACACTCCCTACTTTAAGCACTATCCATTACGCTTTAATCGAAATCGATTTTAGTCAAAAACGTGATTTCTATCGTACGAAGATTCCGAACTTGTTTTAAATCGTAGAAATTTATCGTTCTTAACCGTTGTACTAATTCAACCCCCCCTCTTAGTGCCACTCGATCCCTAACATGGTCAAACAGGTACGATTGCTGGGTCTAATTTACTGCTGTTTCTTTCTCAAATTTTCTCCATTCCTTCTCCCACAGGCCACAGCGCTTTGATCATCGCTGCAAATAAATGTCTGTGTTCTGCTACAACACGGGTTGAGAAGTGAAAGCTCAGACCTCACAGGCAACCTCTCTCCCTCCCAAAGTCGAGTAATCGTTTCCTATCCTACCTTTCAATTTTCCTGTAGCATCTTGATTGATTGTTTAGATTCATTGCCAGTCTCGTGCGATAGAAGTAGGTGTTCAATCCCTGGTACAGCATAACATACAAACTTTTATTTATTGACCGCATGGGTATCATGCACCAACATGAAACACCTCTGCCAGCTCCCACGTCCGATATGGGAGTAGATCTTGATCTGTTTGTTATGGATTGGATGAGTCCAGGTCACTTGATCATAGATTAATAGGTGATGTTCAGATTAGCCTCACTTGGGTGAGTTCTCAGATGAATGGAATATTTTTAGTTTTAACACGAAAGACGAGGGTTTCGAGGAACCAATAATTGAGTAAACTTTTTTATGTTGGAGCTTATCCCAAAAGAATATTTTGTGGTATGAATAGTATATTTTTTTCTTTCATAGTTTTATATTAAATTAATATTCATGTGATTGGATTGTAGATAGGCTCATCATATGTCGAGTCATGATCAGATAAATATTCTCTAATAAATAGGTTAATAAAATATTTCATTAGATCAAATCATTATAAACGATATTCTTATCGATTTATATTGTGTCGTGAGACTACTTTTGTATTTTCCTTTGTAATTGGTCTCATTTAGTATTTCGTTCTTACACTTTTAAAAGTTATATTGGGATCTCTATATTTACTCAAGTGAAACATTGAGATCTCTACATATATGAATAAAGATGTATTTTTATTATAAGATTAAAAATCAAGCATGTTTTATCTCTTTATAAGTACGAGGATCTTAATATAATTTTTAAATATATAAAGAATGAAATACTAAATATAGTTAATTAATTATAGAAAATAATCCGTGATTAGTTCCGGAAGTTAAACCGGTGTAAAGCCGAATGAATTTATTAGTAGTGATGTGGGTAATAAATGGGACGTGACATCAGCCCATGTCGCCTACACCCTGATGACGCCTCCAGTCTCCCTCGCAACCGGCTGTAGCCCGTGTTGATCGACAAAAGTGACACCACCCCTTTCTCGCAGGTCGCACGGCCATCGAGGCACATTGTCATCCCGCAGGGGGCAGATCCTCGGCACACTGTCAGACGCAATCAGAGGCACAGCATCTCAACTACAGTAAGGGGGAGCAGCCTAGCCCATAAAAACTCAGGTAGATGAACGTGAATAGGGGGGGCCAGCGCTCAGAAAAGTGGAAATCCTTTCAAGGTAACTTGATCTAACTTGATCGTCGAAGGGGTCGGGCGGAGCTCCTCCCGACCCGACCTTTTTTGCAGGAACAAAGGCGGAGCCCCCGGCATCGAACGCTGCCCGAAGCCTTCCTCCTCGAACAGTGGACGCTACCCCTTCGTCGCCCCGACCGACTTGAAGCCTGGATCGAAGGATCCTCGTACATCCGAATCCGAACCAGACCGTTTTGATCCCGAGACCACGACGTAAAGTTGAATACCCCGTCATGGCCTGGTGATCCACTAAAGCATTGTCGTTGTTAGATCGTGGCCCGCACGGTGACCCGGACGGTGATCGTGCATTTATCAAATTGGGTTCGCTTTCTTTTTCCCCCACCCACAACCATTAGTGTCCCGACCCCCCCTGTGCCTATCCGATGTCTGAATCCTCGTCCGAGTCATAAAAGCCGCGCCAGCGTTCAAGTAGCCGGCCACAGCTCCTTTTCCCGATGTGTTGGAAGGGGCCCCACCTGTGGCTTTTGCCCTCGGTTTCCCCTGTCGAGCCGACGGCGCATCCGTCGCGACGACGTCCAGCGGTGCCGGTGGTGAAATGACATAGCAGCGTCAGGTTGTTGAATGAAGTGATGTGAGACGCCAAATAGACAGAATGCAGGCCCCCGGCGCTACCGACGTGACAACACCTGGCAACTGCCGTCGCTGTCGATTCGGGTAGCGGACTCGTGTGGAAAGGTCCGACAGCTTAGTTATAAAAAAAAAAAAATGGTAAATAAAATTACTGATGGAAGTTTGTGTTTACCCCCTCTATTAGCTACGCAACTAATTGTCTATGCCACTCGAAAGGTCTTGAAAGACTCATGCAAAATGGCCCAAGATTTGAATCATTGCCCAACAGTTGAACCGGATCATTGGGTGGACGTGGGTCCACGCAGTGACTCTCCGTCGGATTAGCAAATACCATGGACCTGCGACAATAAAGGAGGTAAAAAAAAACACAAAAGGAGATCCTTCCCGCATTCTGCTCCCGGTGACGGTACTCGGCAGATAACCATGGGACTGCTGATGTGTGGTCTGATGTCGATTCTCTTCTCCAAGCTGCTCTTCTTCCTCGTAAGGATCATTCAACTGCATGCAAGAGCTCAACCCGCGTGGGGGTCGCACGATGTCCATCCACTGGCGACGCGGCACGAGCGCCCCTGGTGCGAGGCGGCGCAGTGCGTCTTCTGCTTGTGCGACATCGAGGAGGGCGAGGAGAAAAGGGAGCTTAGATGCGGGCACCTCTTCCACGGGAGTTGCCTTGACCGGTGGCTGGTGCGGCGGCGGGCGACGTGCCCCCTGTGCCGGGACGTCCTGTTGCCTCGTGAGCCGGCGACCGTGAAGAGGAACGGCGGCGGTGCGGGGGACGACGAGGACGAGGACGAGGACGAGCTCGACGATTGGACGGTGATGTTGTTTGCGTATTTGAGATGGTGGATGCCATGACGGTCCCTTTCGATCGCCCGACGCTCGCTGGCTGGCTTACAAGAGCATGTTGTCTGGGCTGGCCAGCATGGATCGCTTGTTTCTTCTCCTCCTCCTCCTCGTTTTAGGGCAGGTAAAGCTGAATGATTTCTTTTCTGAGGGTTTTGCTCTCCGTTTATCTTCTTCTATGGTAGGCATGATACGGTTCACCAAAACTTGAGAGAGAGAGAGAGAGAGAGAGACAGAGATGGTTGACCCTCTGCTTCGCCATCTCGACGAGTCTCCCTGGCTTTTTGTCGTTCTCCAACTTGTCAACTCCATTAGAAGCGAGATTTTAGATCACCGCCCTCGACTCCTAAATAAGACAAACCACCCTGAGGCGTTTCGAATTCTATAGAATCCCTCGTTTCTTGATGAGTTATATGTCTTATTTTTGCCAATGCTGTGTGACATGGGATTCTCATGCTGATCTATGACGGAAAGCATAAACTCAGAAATCGAGAGAAGAAATTGGATGGATCGAAGCACGTCGGTAGATTCTTCTGAAATGGTAATCATCCTCGGTTGCACTTGTATCCTATAAACCTACTACAAGACATAGTAGGATGAAATACTCACCTCGTTTCGACCTCTGGCCACGCTCATGTCGAATCGAAGTAAATGTCGCCTGCTGCATGCACGAACCCATCATACCAACAAACGTCGAGAAAGGAAACCACCAGGCTTCCTCCAAACATAGAGGGTGAGAGAGAGAGAGAGAGAGCATCTTACGTATCGTGGAACCTGCGACACGCTCTGGCTGCTCCCGTGACAAGGTGGCAGAGGCGTCAGCACCACCTCATGTAAGTTGCAGTGCAAAACTGGTGACTAAAAGATGCCTAGATTCAAATCTCTTATTGGTCATTTTCCACAATTCCAGATACAGTTCTTATCCTCCTTTACCTTATGTACAAATCCGGGCTGGAGAGAAAAGAATTCCTGACCCGGCCAACTTTTACTACCGGCAAGGATATCCCAAAAATCTCCACATGTATGCATGTACAGGCCTCTGAACCGAGCTCTCCATTCTTTTTCTTTTTTTTTTCCCTTCTGTTTTTGGGCTTTTTGGGGGATGGGGGGGGGTTATGAACCACTGCCAAAGTCAAAAGGCGAGGCTGACTCTTCGCGCACAGTAAAGCAGCTGGGAACCTACACCAGCCCGGCCATCCATTTCCATGGTGTGATTTTCTCAGTCGTTGGAACCACCACCTCTGCTGCTGCTGCTGCTACACTCTTTCCCGGACACCTTGTCTGCCTTCTCCTTAGCCCTGAAATCATCCAAACTTGGGTACTCTTCTCGAAGAAGCCTCTCCAACTCGGGGTGCTTCCTTAGAGGCTCCGTGCTGCCGCGATCTTCTCTGTAGTGATGAAATGCCCTAATATATGAAACAATTCGGGCAATTAGTAATAGATCAAACAAAAATAGATGAGCTTCAGGGATAACTACTAGCATTGTTGATGAGAAAGATGATACCAAACCAGAGAGTTCCAACAAAACTACGTCAGGGGAAACAATTGGGTAACCTTGGGATACGGACAGAGGTTAGACATATTACCAGTATTTTTCAAGACCATAAAGATTGCCTTTCTTGTAGAACTCGAGCGTAAGCTGTTCAAAATCATCATAAAGATCATCTCTAAAGTGCTTCTCCAACCCATAACTGAAAAAAAAAAAAGAGTAAAGAAAAGCAATTAGAATTATTCCAAATTTAAATTAATCACAACATGCAAAATAAAGCATTGTGAAACAAAAGTTCCAAGTCGAGAAATTTTTTGGTTCCAACATATTCATGACATAATATTCAGCCAAACCTATAAAATCTGAAGAGACACTCTAGTCCATAATTATACTTAGCAGCTGCATCCTCCATTGCAAGCTTACAGAATTCTTCGTACATGGATTTGTTGAACATGTCTCTGAGAAAATATGACCAGAACCGGTAGAGAGTATTCATTTCCTGCAAATAAAACAAACAGATCAAATTCATTACAAATAAAACATATAGTATACCTTGGTAGAAGACCCAAACAGAATTTAAGAAGATAAAATATACAGTTGAAACATAAAATATTTCAGCATATATGGGAAGCTGCACATGTGCCGGCAGGGAAAACGGAGTCATCAGGACATTAGTACAATGTTCAGAGGAGAGATCACGAACCTAAGGACAATGATGCACTACATTAACCCCAATAAGGTCAAATCAATTATAACATTAAATGTTGTCTGGCATATGCCATTAGCAGATGATGTCATCACAAGTCTTAACCAGGTCAAAAGTAACTTTAGAACCCACATTTTTATCATGAACACCAAGGAAAAAAATAAATTAATGATCAAAACCTACCTCGCTGCAACCGATTCCTAGTCTCTTACGATCATTAAGACATTTCTTGTGGAACTTCAGATACCTTCACCAAGGAACAGCTGAATGAGAATGGGTACATATAATAAATAACAAATCATAAAATAGCACAAATGAAATAAACATTAATTATGATGGTAAAGCGTTTAAGGGTCTAATGAAAAATCATCTACTTTTGCTGCTTAAATTGATTTTCTTCTAAAAGCTGATGACTTGGGTGCTGAAATGGTGGAAATGATTTTGGCATCGATCCCACAGGTGGACTCCCAGAAAGAAAACTATGTGGAGAGCAACTCAACTTTGATGACATCAGTCTGGAATGTCAATGTTGGAAGCAAGATCAATAAGACATGATAATAAAGCTAGCTGTACCATGTAAACAGAAACTGCCAATACTAACCCGGGATTCTCTGGTGGTGTTGATCCGAAAAAAAATCCAACGGAGTTGCTTGGTGGGCTCTCAGACACAATTCCATGATGATTTCGTCCACTGCCATAATTTCTAAAATTGCTTGGAAAAAGACGCCGTTTATGTGAGGTGTGTGGTTTGCTGGTGCCTTTATTTTGGCGCCTTCGGGAATTAGCTTGACCAGCCTCTTCAGAGGCATTATTTCCAATATTTATGTTTGCCTTCAAATGCAAAGATGAGGATGCAGTGATGGAAGTTTTAGATTCCCCAGATTTATTCACTGTTCCAACCTTATTTCTCCGACTACTAGATCGTTTGGCATGCAACTCCTGCTAGTTACACAGCACCAAAGACATTTATACATCTGCATCAGAGAACTAAAGTTCTACAGAAAAGCAATTGAACTTGACCCAATAAACAAAAAATGTCAATATCAAACTCAGATGGTACAAAACTATCATGCACATGGCAGAAAATCATAAATAAAAGGAATCAAACTGCAACTAATTTATTTGAGTTATATCACCTGCGACTTCAACAATTGAGAAAAACAAAAAATCCTACCTGCTCATAAAAGTAGAGCCCGTCATTGATAGCAGATGCAAGTTCATTCGATATTGTCTCCGATTGCCCTGAGCCAGTTCTATCATCATGGTCACCCCTAATATCCTGTATAGCAGTTGTACAAAATGCAAATATCCATCATTACTGCAGAAACTTTATACAGCAGTACAACCACTAAATATGCCAACTCTGCCAACTGACCTACAGGAATTTACTGTCAAACATCATATCTATCCAAAGCTATAGATGCAAATAGAATATTTTGAGTTGGTTTACAAGACATTGATTCATACAAAAGCAGCAGATTGACAACAAAGCAAATTGCTTGATAAAGAAATTCAAATGACCTTGATCCAAAAGTGAACATTTAAAGGTCCTCATGACATCTAAAACTAACTTGTGTTGTTACTTGGTGTTTACACCAAAGCAACAGAGGATAATACCACAGCATTTGATATCCTTAATCAAGAGAAAGGGAGTTTGAAGGTTAGCTTATAACATCTAGAAACATATTTCATCCTTGACACTTGGAATAAAATTATTATGAAATTTCCAATAATTTAAATCTAAGCTGCCACGTTCATCCTCAGTGCAAATACTGTCAAGAGAGTTCAGATGATTTATTTTAAGCTTTTACCGTAATATTACCTTTTAGAATTTAAGAAGATTATTAACTTTAGTCATACTAAGAGTTCCATTGTTCAGTTTATTGATTTAGAGGACTTGAAGCAAGCTTAGATTTTTCAAACAGTCTAAAGGTGTCAGTGCATATAAACTTTTCTTGTGACTTTCATGACAAACGGCAATGTCACATGTACTTTTATGATGCAGGTAGAGCCTAACAATAACCTCACATGTAAAATATCTTAAGCTATAATTTGTGGTCAGACTAGGTTACTAACTTACACCATGAAGTAATTCACCAGGTAACATCAGAACCTGGAAACGATCAGTAAGCAAATTTTACTGAGACTGGAAAACTACAAAAATAAATTCCAGGAGATGTTCGAAAAACCTGTTAAACTGACTCAAATAGATCCAGATGGGGAAACTTGACTGCTTAGTTAGTTGATGACTTTGGTAAGCAAGTATCCTAAGCACCAGTTTCAATATAACCAGATCCAACATAATATACTGTCCATTCTAAATTAACATGAAGAAAGATTCAGTCAAGATATCTTCATGTACATTTTCCCTGGGTAGCTACTGGCACCAACTGCATATGGCTGACAATGAAGATAACGCCAATATGTCATATCCATGAACTCATGATGACTTTAAAATAGTACTATTTGATACACATTACACCCTATAATTATGGAAGAAGCTTCACTGATGATTATGGATGGTGCAAAAAATCAGTTTCAACCTACTGACATGACTGGTCTTCGTTAGAGGTCAGGACAAATGGCCTATTTTCAAAATAGTGAGGTTTGACGTGATATAACCCAGCCCTTCACCAAGGTTCTATATGCCGTATACTGTGAGTGATGCACATGCCAGCCACAACCAAAATTGCATGTTACTGACTCCTGTTGTTGCATGCAGCATTCTTTCACAAACAGGAGGTGTACCACCATGAGTACAAACATTGTCATGGCAGTCCATGTCCTTTGTCATGGACTGCCATGACAATGATTTAAAGTGAAAAACAGAGGCTAACAAACAGCAAAAGAAATAGTTCCAGTCCAATAATGTAATTCCACAATCAGCCCTGATTAGTGCTCCTATTGAAGGACAGAGAATGTAACCTAAAGATGCTATGTGCAAATTCATTTCTTTGCATCAGACACTAAAATACAAACACAAAGGTCTCTCCTCTTTGAGTGAAGGTACTAACAAAGCAGAACAATGCTTGCAAAAATAAGAAAAGTCATCCATGGCATTTTTGTTGCATGGAAAAATGCAACAAAAAAAATCTTTTATTGTATTTGGAATGTAGAAAAAAAAAATTACTCTCTTTCCACAAAAATGCATTGAAGAGCCAATGAGAAGATTCTCAGATGTTTTCTTTTCATCTTCCATTGAGAAAAATCTAAAAAATGAAAAGTCAAATTTTCCTTGGAACCTGGAAAGTACTTTCCAGATATTTGGGTTTCACTGTTATACAAACAATGGGAAACATTTCCAGAGGAAAATGAGTTTTGTGAAATTTTCTGTACATTCAAAGACACCCTGGAGAAAGGATGTAACTGCAAGATACAAACAAGAAAAACAATATAGCAAGACTACTGTCAAAAAATAAGAAAAAAAACACCTTTTAATTTCAAAAGAAAGGAAAAAACAGAGATTTCTGCTTTTTCCATTTCTCTCCCAGTCAATTTTTTGGGTGTTCCTCCATCTTAATATGGCTAGGAAATAATCAATGCATTTGTTTTCACATAAAAATAGCGAGGTAAAACAAAGCTATTTGACCACTAAATGAACCCTTTTTAACTTAAAATCAGACCGGATGTACATGGAAACCAATGAAACACACCCAATTCAAACTTTACTTCACTAACCTCACCACTAAGCATGACAATAGCAATCATGCAATTTACTCACCTCTTGCTACAAAGCATGGATCTAAGTATTTCAGTCTATGGACCGCACTATAGTTGTTCAACCACTTTACAGTTTGCAACATAACATGCCTATGGAAGAATATCAACAATACAACTATTTTTTAACTGCAGCATACCATACTATAGCGACAAACTGTACTAGTCTGAAAGGAGAAAGGTATGCAAGTAGTGAATGAAATTTAATTCCTAACTACAGAACACTTATAACTTTTGGTACAAGACCTACATGAAAAAAAACTTTATATGCACAAGACAGCTTTCAGTTATCTGCAATTTCAAGTATCTAATTTGAACTAAAATTTCTAGCACACATTTCAGAATATATTAAAACAAAATACTTAACCAAAGAAAAAAAAGTCAACATATAGGCAGCCCCAGAGAGAAAATCATCAAGCCGACTTATCCAAATTGATAATGGTTGATGTACAGTTAATAACTACATGAATTTTGCCCACCTGAAAAGCAGATTTGATGTGTAATTTTATAACATGGATCAGAGAAGCAAATATGACAAACAGTGTGAAAAATTAAAGAAACTAGTTGAAAAATATTATCGTAATCTCGCCTGTGTCACGATTATGAGTCTATGCACATCTTGATCGTTAACATCCATTTCATCCTCTTCATCATCAACTCTGTTGTATATTCCATCATTGGAGAGAAGGATTGAATAAGTAGTAGAACAGAAAATTGAACTAGTAAAAATGAAAACCATAATTCAAAATAGAGCATTGTCATTAATATCACAAGGCATCTAAACAACATTGTATCAAGACTTCTTAAACAATGATATGTACAACATGAACTTGCAAGATCACAGAATTTGGTACTTTTATTGTTCAATCACTCACAACATGAAGTTGAATGTCTCTGATACATCTAGAGCCAAGCACTACTTGTGCAATTAGATACTTTCACGGGCCAACTTCAGAGCAGAATTCAAAAGCAAGAAGGACACATAAAGAATTTGATAAAATTCTACAACATATATCAAAACTCTAAAGCTAGTGCCACCCTACCAGATTCTCAGTTAAGGCAAAATTAGAAAATATAGGGAGTCATCTTAAAACTAAAAAAATAGTTTAAAGTGACTCTAAAAATTCCACTGGCTTTGGCTTCCCCATGCCATTATGCCATGTGCATAGATGACTTCTTAGTGTTTTGCTGTGATAATAAAACACAACTGAGCCAAGAAAAGAAGTACCAAGACTTATCAGCTACATAGATGTACTCTAGTTAGATAAGTGTCCGTAAAAGGTATCTAAATGCTATCATATTCTGGACCACAAAAAATTGATAACAACTGAGTGCAATATTTTGAATACTTCTTAAACAAAATGTTATGATGTGCAACCAAGCCAAATAGATAATTTGTGATGAGGTATGCAAAAGCAAGTTCGGGAAAGGAAAAACTTGAACCAGAATAAAGGCACCTTAATAAAAGGAGCGCTTAACAGAATAAACCTCTTATTACCTTTTGCGTAAAGAGAGATGTTCCATCTCATTTGTTGTCTGCTCTAATTCGAGCTCCTCATCAAGCATAAATGTACTTTGCGCATTGAAGACAAGAGACTCATCCAGGAAACCACTATCAAAATCTGAATTTTGTGTGCCAGATCTCTCTGTTTGGAAATTTTTTTTCTCAAGTTTAGGATCACTACTGGACAGGTTGGCTGCATCCTCTGAATTTCTGGAGCTAACAGCATCACCCAATTTAATATTGACATCAACATAGCTTCCAGTGGAGTCATTACCAAGTGTAAAACTACAACCACTGCAAGGATCTTTTTGTCCAGCCTCAGAAAATAATCCAGATTCTACCTCCTTGTTGTTCTTGCTATCTCTATCATATGTCATTTTTTCATTACCAGTAGGAATGTCCCTGGTACTACATTCTGAATACTTATTAGTTTCTTTTCTATAACAATGATTTGTTTGATCTGAATATTCATCATTATCTTCAGTAACAACTTCATGGCTATTGTGAGAAATGCAATGGCCATTAGTTTCAGTAGTATCAATATTCTCCACCCTGACAGAAGATTGGCTCTCCATCGGCTGAGGTTGTGGAGATACCGTAGAATGAGTTGAAACCCTAACCCACTTAGACCAATCACGATGCCGCCTTATTTTGTCATCCTGCCAATTCAAATAAGAATAAGAACCTAAAAACATAAAATAAATTCATAAAGTCTTTGTTATACATATTCAACCAAATAAAATTAGCAAAATCAACTATAAAACAGCAAATCTTGTTTCTAAAAGTACAAAAGAACTACTGCAACCTGGACTTCTACCAAACTTGAGCCCAAAGCATCCAGAATAAAGGGTATATTATTTGTCATTTTCTTTACCTGCAGGATCATCCATTTATCAGTAACAACATCTTGCAAATCTATTCTACCATTGAAAGTTTATTCATATGGCATCACACAAAAATATTTAGCAGCAAAATAAAGTGTACCCTATTGAAATCCATAATTCTATATATAGGTACCCATCCCTGCTCATCCAGTAATGATATCAAGTAAAGGTCTGTCTTCAAGTTCTCATCACTACAAAAGAATATTACAGTTAGAGCAATGAGATAAAAGAGAAAAAAAAGTACAAAGATGATTTGCTTTAAGTAGAACTACATCTACCGCTCTGACTATAAAAAGATCACACAAGTACAATTCATGAAATGATCCCAACCTAATGTTGAGATAACATAGTTACATAAATGTGAAGTGCACATGTTGAAGATCTCAGACAGAAACATACAGTTCCAGTTTGCAACTTTGCATACCAGATTTAACTGCAAACTTATGTTCAACAACTCAGAGCAGCAGCTCATGTGATAGAAGAATTAACACTAGATCAAATGACACGTGGCAAACATCAAAACCAACCTGAAATAGTACTCGATTTGCCTGACTATATTAGTTCTCAAAGCAGCCATCTCCGGTGTTAGACCGGGATAGACAGGAGGAGAAGGATGTGAAGAAAACGAGGAGGTCCATGCATCATTTCAAGAGGAGCAGGAGACACATAATACATGGGAGGAGGACCTGAGATTGAGCAACAAAGATTAGTTATGCAGAAAAGCAATATGATTCCAGTTAAAAAAATGAAAAAAGAGAACATTTAGATGATATATTACCAGTGAAACCAGGTCCATTAATGAATCCAGGAGCATGACCAACAAATCGTGGAACTGGCCTAATAAAAGTTCTTGGTCCAATAGCTTGTGGCATATTGATGCTGTCCCTCGGACCAAAACCCCGATGATTGCCCCACGTTTGATTGAAATTGTTAGGAGGTTCACCAACATTATATGGCCTACCACCATATCCAGCTCCGGGATGCCAATTATTTGGATCTCCTCGTGGAAGTGGCTGAAGATTTCTGTTTCCCTCGTTTCCTCCAGCTTGACCGGTCGGGACAAAAACTGGCATATGAGATTCCCCAGATTTCACAATGTGTGGCTGACCATTAGGAAATGGTGTGCGGCATGTCTGATAAGCATAATCATGAACTATCAGGGTTTGAGGTTGTAAAACTGGATAGAATACTGGTTGCCCCGGTTGTTGGTGGTATGCATAGTGTACAGGAAAAGATGGCCCACCATTAACCGGTGTGTTACGTCTGGTACCATGCTTGTTAGAATGCACTGAGTGATGCTTGGAAGAATTGTTACTTCCAAATCCACCAGATTTGCGTATGCCCATTGACCCCTGAAAAGAAAGAGGAATACGCTCACAGACAATATCCTTAAAATGAAAACTAATCACCAAACTAGTACATGAAAAACACACAAAAGTTGGTACAAAACTTTGTAAACTTCTTACAATTGTCATTTTTACAAACAAAGCTGAATTGAACAGAAATGAAATACACTTACCCATATATAAGCTTAAATGTACAGAAATGGAATATATGTTTCTTGTTTAACCATAAAAAAATGAATGTTGTTCTCCGTTATTTTCTCCTCCAACAAGCATATTTAACCAGCCTGTAGATTCTTATGCTAAATAATCTGTTGTACATCTATTGACCATTGTTTGGGTTATCAACCAGAGCAAGGATGGTAACACAGGAATCTTGATTCTTGAACAAACTGGAGAACAGCTGGCAGTGAATCCGCATACAGTTTCTAATGAGCAGGCCTTGTTGAGTCACATACAGAATCAGTCAAAGGATAAAGGAAACATGACTCAAGTCACTCAACCATAACTCAAACTCAAGTCAAGCAGAATCAGCCCAAGTGATAACCAAATTACTGAACCATAAAAATCAAGAAGGTCAAGTTCAGCTAGGGTTGGAGATCCAAAGTTCAAAGTTTAAATAAGCCAGGTTTTGACAAGTGGTTATAATAGTCAACTTAGGCTTAGGAGTAGCTGGAACCCAACCCAACCAAGTTGCAACCCTATTGAAAAGACATGCAACCATTGAGAAATGAACAGGCCCAATTTTTATCTTCTTATTCAAAGTAGGATCTAACTAAAGAAATATATTCTTGCAACTTGCAAGCATTACACCATCAGATATATTGCACCCTTACCTTCACAAATTGGTGACCGACAAAGCTATTTGACAAATACAAATTAACACAGTTACTCAGCAACCAGCAAAGAACCACACACTAGTGATTGTAAATCATAAGAGCATTGCTACCCACAAAACTAGTTATAGGTTGCACCATCAACCCCACCCAGCAAAAGCATAAGTATAGAAAGGTGTTACATATCCTGTTCTCCATGATCTATATAATTTCAAGTACTTTTTAACATCCATTACCTTTTCATGAAAAACCAATACATAATTTTAAACTTCTTACTCCCACAGAAACTTGACATTTATTTGCAGAAACCTAACCATGGATTCATCATGTGATGACTCTATATGCTTACAATTTTAGTAATCAGTCGCACCTGATTTTGAACTCAACTAGATTGTATAAATCACTAGCAACTATGGTAACTAGCTAGCCAAATCAGATACAAAATTTTTGGAGCCGTGAAACCTGTTCAACCTTAATGCCAGTACTTACTTTAACAGTGAAACATATATTGAGGATTAATCTCTTGAATGATGCAACATGTATAGTGCAATGCTCTGCATGTACTAAACCAATGCATGCATGGGCTAGCACAACACATTTGCAACAACATCAACACTCAGAATCGTGTTCCATCACATGGTAGTTAGTCTTAATGTTTCAATCCTTTCTCTTGGTTTTCTTTAGTGAGCTTAATCTGGTTATACTCCGAGAAAGCATCCATGATGGGCAATCCAGAACAGGATTTTACAATGAAAATACCATGCTGGTGGATAAATCAATTTATAGCAATGTGGCACACGAGATGCGTGCCATCAACGATGTAAAATAATATTTAAAGGTAACTATATTTAAAAAGCATAAAAGCTAGCAGTTAATGAGACCAGAAATCCAGTGTCATTCTTGGAAATATATTCTTTGAGATTAGCATTCTTGGAACTAAAAAAACTAAAATGATGAAATCAGAATATAGACTCTGTACCCAAGTGTAATACTCAAGATCTGATACATTACACCATAAAGAGCGTCAAAAGACTGACCTGAACTGGAGGAGGGGGTGGTGGAGGCGGCACATTCCATGGAGCTGGACCTTCATTGCCCATCGCCATAGGTGGTGGCACAGCAGCAGGAGTCACCTTATCAGCACAATCCGGCGAACCTCTGACCCTGGCATCTCCGAGCGTGGGCCATGACTCTGCGTCCATCACCGGGTCGTCTGGCTTTTCGCCATCCACTGTACCTGCCGTTTTCCTCCACGGCGACCGCCCAGTCTTCGCCGCCGCCGGCTCGTGCGCCACCACCTTTCCGGGATCCACGCCGGCACCCGCTTCCGGCGCGGCGGAGTCGCTTTCCGTCGCCAGGGTATGAGTTTGGGGCAAATCTAATCCGGGAGAGATCAGAAAGCACAACGAGCAGAATCTAGCATTTAGGGCAAGGCGCCTAGCATAGTGGAGAGAGGCGACCGAGCAGCGGCCATCGTCGCCCGATCGGAGATTGTGCCGAGATCGGATCAAAGGGTTAGGGTTTTAAGGGGCGTGGCGACAGAAGGCGGGATTAGGGTTTTTGGAAGCGGGTGGAGAGCGACAGTTTTGCGGGTGGCATAGAAGGCGGACGAAGTACGCTGCGGTAGGTTTTTATACGGGAGAGCGAGAGTGGCTATTGGATGTTTAGTTGGCAACACCGGATTGGAAACGTGATAACGGGTTGCCAACTCGAAATCCGATATGTGGCCTCGAACTGATTTCCATTTTCTAAAAAAAGTATATTGAAGCGGATAATTATTTGGTTTAAACAAAGAGTTGAGCTTACGGAGAAGATGAAGTGATAGAAAAAAATATTATTAACATAAACTACTTAATAAGCCTTAAAATTTTTATTATCGTAATAAATCATGACAGTCAAATTACGGAGACCAACTGCAGGTTTAGATAGTCACGTGATGCTGGTCGTCTTCGAACTTGGGAAGCCGGGCCGTCGCACGTGCCAGAATGCCAATAAATGGAAACGCGAGAGCTCCTCTCCTTCCTCCGTCGCGGAGTTCGGAGCAACAGAGGCGAAGCGGGAGAAGACTCCCGCCCCACGCCCCACCAACCCTCTCTCTCTCTGCCCGTTTCTTGCAGAGATTTCCCGTTTCGTTCAAATGATCCCTTGATCTATTCCTTTCCTCCGCATCCGGCATCGCCTCCTTGGATCTTTGATCCGTTCTCCTCTCCCCCTTCCTCCCTTCCTCTGCACTTGTTCTGGATCGAATCCACATCTCTGCATCTTTTGACGTCAATGTAGATCTCAGAGCTTTCTTCGTTCGTGTTGGTTCAGAATCCGAATCCGGCCCCGTTCTCGTGGATCCTTATTCGTAGATCTTCTGATCACCGTTTCAAGATATTTTACTTAGAACTTGGATTGGATGTAACAGCTTAGGAACAATGGGGCTCACCTTCACAAAGCTGTTCAGCCGCCTCTTCGCTTAGAAGGGGATGAGGATCTTGATGGTGGGTCTTGACGCTGCTGGTAAGACGACCATCCTCTACAAGCTCAAGCTCGGAGAAATCGTCACCACGATTCCCACTATCGGTGAGAGTTATTCGTCTCCCTATTTTTTTCCTCTTATCATAATTCCAACCTTACTGGTATACTTAAAATCACACCAATTAGTCTGTGGGCGTGAGACAGCGATCAATGTGGCTTTTGGAAAAGAGTTACTGTTGTGGAACGAATGCGGCCACCGGACGACGCGTCGGGTTGGCCTGGTCCAATCGCCGAAGTCACAGGGTGCCCGGTTGAATTCTGCGGTAGGAGCGAGCTGTTGACGCTTCGCCGGTTCAATTCCTACCAAAAAGACCCGGGTCAGTGGGGTCGTACAGGGCAGCACCGTACAGGACAGCTCTGCTCGGCACCGTTTCGGAATCTCGGGGCCGGCCTGCTCTGTGCGTCGCTGTCCTAGGATTTTGGGAACGTATCACCGTCCTGGGATTTCAGGACGGACTGTTCTGGGTTCGAAAAATATGGCGGCGTCGTCACATCCGATCCGATGTGGCGGGTCTGACGTGGCGTCCCACATGGGGTGTCTCTATGCTCACGTGTACGTTGGCTACTGGCACGTGGATGACGTCAAAGTATCATAATTTCAACCATATTGGTATACTTAAAATCACACCAATTGGCTTGTGGGCGTGAGACAATGATCTGTGCCTTTTTGAAAAGAGTTACTATGTCTGTAACATTTTAAACGTATAGATATAATTTGCTTAGTTAATAAAGTTTGACCTTCTTTAGGCCTTGATGGGATTCTTGCACTATTTTTCAATTTTCTTATAATAGTTTAGCTATTATATTATATTATATATATATATATGTATATATGTATGTGTCTATATACGTGACATTTTGTTGTTCTACCCTGGTGAGGATTGGAATTCAAGCTATCAATGGAAGGATGATTTTTAATTCTATGGAGATTCAATGATGATTATTATTATTATTATTTGTATGCACCTAAATAAAGGTAGGGTTTTTTTCATCGGTTGGAATTTCATGACCAGTTATAAATCCTTGTGCAGTTTTTGTTTTCTTTTTTATTTATTTTTAATTTTCCTAAGGTACTTTCAACTCTATCTATGTCTCTTTATTTGGATCACCAGTCATATTTAAGTTTCTTATGGCACTTCTCTTCAAAAGAATAAAAATGTAATTGTGGCAATGAGTATTTGATTATGCATTCAATTCACGTTTGGCAATGCCGATGAGTCTCTTATAAGACTCTCTCTTTTGTTGGCAGCTTGAATTTGTAGTAGGGCTCCTAGTACTCAATGTTACTCCAAAGTAATGAATCATATGGGTTGAACTAGTTATTTAGTGTTTCAATGCAGGGTTCAATGTGGAGACTGTGGAGTACAAAAACATTAGCTTCACCGTTTGGGATGTTGGTGGTCGGGACAAGGTACCATAAAGCCTGATGTAGGCAATTTCTTGACATGGAAAATTTGGTTGAATATATGGGTGTCCTTATAATTCTCTGCAGCTTGCAATTCCAAACAATTACTTGTCAAACAAAATTAAAGATAGAAAACCTTTCTCCTTGTCATAGATATGCATCCAACAATTACTTGTCAAACAAAATTATTACCTCTAATAATTCCTTCTGGTGATACGATCCTTGGACAACAGATACAGACCCCTTTGGAGGCATTACTTCCAGAACACAGAGGGCCTTCTTTTTGCTGTTGGCAGCAATGACAGAGATCGTGTTGTTGAGGCAAGGGATGAACTCCACAGGATGATGCTTGATGAGCTAGTTCTTCCATTTGGTTATGCCTCTTTTGAGCTCTTTGCATTTTTGTAATGTCATTGCCTACAAGTGATAAAGCCAACTATCCCTGCTCGCAAAAACTTGTTATCTATTTGCTTTTCCTACTTTAGTATCAGACTTGATACATAAGTGTAGCTCCTATGTGAGGCAGATTATTTGACATGTGCATATCGATCAGACATTAACATCATAATATGTATTTGGATTCTCACTTGCTATTGTAGGACGAATTGCGGATGTTGGTTTACTTGTTTTTGCAAACAAACAAGATCTTCCGAATGCAATGAATGCTGCTGAGATCACCGACAAGCTTGGTCTGCATTTCCTGCGCCAGCGACGCTGGTATGACACTTTGCTTTTGCTAAGAGTCTAATGGTGAACTTGTTCATTTGTTTGCCAAATCACCTTGTCATGATTGATAAATGTCAAAATCAAAGTCACAAGGTTGTAGTTGAAGCTGAGCAACAGTGGCATTTTCATTTTGTTAGATTACTTGTAGGTACAATTGATATACAATTAATCTGATCACGCCATAAAGGAAAAGAACATTTGCTTATGATTGCTCAAATTATCATTAGTGAAGATTTAGCAAGGATACTTAGTAAATTTATAAATGAACCACATATAGTGATCTTCTTTATGTATGCGACTTCTATAACTATCATATATAGTCAAACTATTGCATGAAAAGAATCTTTTTTGTTTTTTTTGTTTTTTTGAACAATTTGAAGAATTCAGCAATTACCAAGCAAGACAACAAAATTTTATAATGTTTATAAAACATTTGAGATTGAGGAGGCCCCTGTCCTCTCTAACTTGGCATATTAATTATGATTGTGTTCAAGCACATCCAGAGCATCTGCACCCTATCTCGTGAGGGTTTGTACGAGGGGCTTGATTGGCTATCCAGTAACATTGCCAACAAAGTATCTTCTCTGATCTTATCTTTCATGTTCTCATCTATGCTTATAGATTTTGCTTCTTCATGATTCGAGCAAGATTTACTGGCTTGTACATGTTTCTTACATAACTGAAACATATTCTACCCTGCTAAACGTTTATTTGGTATTTGTTTATGAGGCTTAAATTGGCAGGAGGTGCTTCTTGTAGAGATATTCTCCCTTTACGTCTGGAACATGAGAACCAACAGAACTTTCAGAGTAATTATGTGTATTATTTCACATCAGCTTCTTGAATTTTAATACCATAGATTTTGCACGTTCGAAAATATAGATTTCTAGGCTACATTGTGTTTTCTAAATCCACTTTTTATCGCTCATTGATATCATCTCGATAGTTACTCAGCCTGCTTTTCTCTGTTCTTTGGTGTTGATGTTGATTCTTTGGCATCGCATAATCTCATATACGTGCTTTAACAACTTGGTAAGATATTAGAGGATTTAACCGCACCAGAGTTGTCCGGTTCTTTATATTGTTTCATGCCCACGGTTAAGTATCAAGAGAAGCAGTTCTACTTATGATGCCTTTAGAGTTGGGTGGACCTGTAGATGCTCGATGAGGATGTGGATCGGAGAGATTGTTATCTAAACAATGCAGAAACATACGGCAATTTGATTCAAGATTTTTTGGTCGAGAGCAGGCAACGATCGGATTCATGGAGGATAATCCATGGGTTCGTCGTTGTCAACCTTGAGCTGCCGCACCGGCCTTTCACTATGTTCTCCTCTTGGAGCTTGAACTTGATTCAACCCTGGAATATAAACAAATAGGAAGCGGGAGTCAACAATGTCACACCGAGGTTATGAAGTTAAAATGAATGAGATTTAAAATCTTATAAACCTAGTTCTAGAGGAAATGTTTCTTTTGTCCATAATAACACTTTTTTTTTTTTTTTTGGTTCATTTCATATCTAGGAAATGCCCTGGCATATCTGGGAGGCTGAGTAATCTCCCCTTTACAGATCTTAGCCACCAAATATTTCCAAGTGTTGGAGGCATCCTACAAAGAGCAAACCATATCCCTGCCCCTAAAGATGCAAACAAGTGGTATAGTTCTTATATTGTGCTGTAAATTCTATATCGTATTGATATATCGAGCTTAGCTCGTTATAGTATGATACGACATACCAGGTGACCGAGTGATATACCTAAGATAGGCATAAAACCTTTCAAAAAAATCTAAAAAATAAATATATATTTAGTATAATTTTAGTAAAATCAATGCAAATTAGATAAGAATAGTATCACATAATTTTAACAAAACTAATGTGCAAGGTTTGCAATTTCGATCCATTCTAGATCATTCTTATGTTAATATTGAATTATTTATAAACAAAATTATTTGAATTGTTAGATTATTTTGTATACAACTTAAACTTAAGATTCAAATGAATTAAGTAACCACATATGTAGATATACTTGATTCTACCATAAAAAAGAACGATAAACCTCCACGACATAATGTATTAATATATGATATGTATCTATATATTAATATGATATGTTTGTGAGATCAATCAAATTGATCTCACGACAGTGTATTAATATATTATATACCATTAATACATCAATATGATGATAGTCATAGGTCGATCATCATAAATCACGTGTCCGAAGGGGCTCTTAAGGTATGTATTAGTGAATATCATATACTTTCACTACTGATCTATTGCTTCGTTTCATATTGTTGTTTGGAGAAATATGACCAACTATCATCGTATTATTGTTGACCGTAAGATTCTTCATAATATGACGATTGTGAATACGATGAACTTCATTATATATCTACGTCATGTAAGTCCTATCGCATCTACTCAAAATCATCCACTGGCTTCCCCCTTCTCCATCCATGCATAAGCTTGACCAATACCTCATCGAGTTCTGTGATTTAATTCAATCCACAATTCGTTGTTTTGTTGAGTTTAGGAGAGTAAAAATATTATAATAAGAAAGAGAATATAAGAAAAAAATGAGTTTGAGAAAATTTAATGATGAAATAAATTAAAATATGAGGGATGAAAGGGTATAAAAACCCTTGAGGAGACTTCATCAAATTGACCATTAGAACATTGTTACCATTCGATAACGATCGAAATCGATCGATACCGATTAGTACAGGTCAATAACGATAAAAAATTTGACTGTTACCGCCCAATACGATAAGGGGCCAAATACTTGATACTGCCCTGTGGTAGATAGTGTACGTGTCGGTCTGCTGGCGGATCGATATAAATCGCCTGTACCTAATGGTATGGTACGATATTCAAAACGTTGATCCATTCTCCCCAGCTCCCCATACTGATCAGTGTTCTACTGAAATTTTCTCAAGGAAATCATTAGGTAGTCCTCTATATTGCATGGAGGAGCAGAGAATGAATGACCAATAAATCTAGAAACAAAACCTGAACCTGACCAAAGATGAGGCACTGTTGTCTTGCCTCGGACGGCCAAGAGAATCTGATGCTTACATTGCAGGCCTTTGATTGCTCATGCTGCGGACCACGGTTTCAACCTCAAAGCTGTTATATCTGCCCTGATACTGATGGCTGCTTGAGCGATCAGAAGAACCATCTACTAAAACCCAATGGTAACTGAAGTCTCCAAGAATAGAAGTCTTAAGAGGACCAACACCACATTAATACAAGAAACAAGTCTTGTGTTTCTTTCGCCTGAGTTCGACATAAACGATCTGATGGTACCTGTTGTTAATGTCTTTATAGTCATTGGCATCCAAGAAGTCCTGCTCAAGATTCTCATTTAGGTATCGAAAGACCAAATAAGCAGGGTGCCTGTCTTCATCATCATCATTGGCAGTCAGGATGTCCAGCTCAGGATTCTCATTTAGGTCTGCGGACGACCAAATAGTCTGCTAATTTATTTGAAGGATCCACAATACCTTCTCCCAGAAACATATCAGTGGGTAAACCATCCTGATTAGCCAAAAGCTGTCGAAAAGTAAATTTCAGTTGTGTTAGTGCTCTCCAAGAAGGTGTGTACAGATAGCAGAAGATAGTCCATCAATATAGAGCATACTGGCAAGACCAAACATAGAGATGAGATGTATAGATATGCCTTTGGCAAGAGCACAGAGAGAGATGAGCAGCTGATGCATGTTTCTTGTCACAGCATCGATATGGGTGATAACTGCTGCACTTTCATTTATTATCATGCAATTGTGAGAACAATTAATATGTCCACAAGAGCGACAAAAGTCTCATGGATAACAATGAAAAGACAGTACCACCATATCGAAGGAAATATAACATATATTCCTTATTCAAGTTCAACTACTTCTGGAAGAGTGCTTACCTCCTCAAGATCCCGAAAAACACTCTTGATTGCATCATTATCGTCAGCTTCCAGATCTGAGATACAACTCATGTCAGAATTGGTATTTTCATCAGCCATTATACATTCTCCACCTAGAGATAAAAAAACCTCCATTTCCTTATAGAAATTCTATACTACACAATAAACAAGAGAAATATGGGGGGTTACTTATAAGCTTGAAGACGACATTCACTTACTCACGGGTTATTTTAGTTTCTCATATATCGGTATTAGGTACAGCCAATACTGAATCTTGTCATAGCTTTTTCATCGGATACAAGAGTAACTAGTCATATTTATATCTTTCACGAATGATAAATGGTCTTCTTTCAGATTCACTTAAGTAACAAATCTATACATTGATCTTTGGTGGACGGACTTCCATGCAATGAGAAGGGCTAGCAGTTTAGATCTCTAACTCACTGCGTGTTAGTGTATACAACTTTACGCCGTGGCCGTCACGGCTGGGTTCGGGTCCGAATGCGCAGGGGTCGCCTTGGTCGATCTCCGAAGGAAGCCGACGCTGGTCGAAGCGAGCCGATCATCCGCCGCTCGGATCGGTTCCTTCTTCTCGTGACCACTCGCAAAGATGCCCTTCTGCCTCGCACACAGTCGGGTTGAGGGTTTCGCCCCACCCTCCGATGCTTAAGTTAGCATTGGATAAGGGAGAGTTAAGTGTTTCGAGAGAGGAGAGAGAGAGAGAGAGAGAGAGAGAGAAGCCCCTTAGCTGCCGGTGTCTCAGGCCGGTCTTTGCTCCTCTACTGAGAGCCCGCCGCCGTGTCTCAAGGTCGGTGGTCATGGCCGCGATGGGAAACTGATCACTACGATATGAACATGGGATTCACGCTATGGCGTCATACGGGAGCCTCTCACCGCCGTTATGCGCACTGATGGGAACTTAGCACTTCCTTCCTTCCGGTGAGGGTTTTCATAAGAGAGTCCCTCTTTTTCTCCTCCTTTCTTTCTTCCTCCTCTCTCGCGATGGGAGCACCTTGGAGCTTTTATATTGGGAGACCTACTCTTCCCGATGTGCCTCTTCGCAGGTCGCATATCCGATAGCATCTAAACTGGATGGAATAGTGGAAAGGACCCGCTTTTGCCGGATGGCGACATGTCGGTGCAAGGCCCGGCCGCCAAGTCCGTGACCGCCGAGGGTGGTTGTGGAATGAGGGTGTCACCCATGCGTAGGTGACGCCAGTTTATTACCCTCATCATTCTCCCCTTCCCCCCCCCGAAGGAAGCCATGCATCGGCTCTTACTATGGGGATCTGAGGCGTGGCTTTTTCTCTGCAGCTTGCGCCGGTTTGCCCTCTGGTCGATGCAGGGAAGGTTTCCCAGAGCGTAACTGGTCGATCGGTCGCGATGGTTGGCCATTGGCTTGATGACCGGGGCGGCATGCGAACAAGGTGTATTACTTGAGCATTTTGCGATCGAGGTAGAAGGCAAAGGCGGGTTAGACCGCTACCGAGGTGTAGGCACAGCCGCGCCGAGGTACACGCAAAGGCGGTTAGACCGGCCGAGGTGTAGGCAACCGGTAGGTTGCATCGAGGTACACGCAAAGGCGTTAGACCGCTACCGAGGTGTAGGCAACGCGTGTGGCCGTCGAGGTACAAAGAAAGGCGGTTAGACCGCTACCGAGGTGTAGGCACCCGCAAGTCGCGGCCGAGGTACACGACAAAGGCGGGTTAGACCGCGCTGAGGTGTAGGCAACGGGCAGGCTGCGATCGAGGTACACGCAAAGGCGTTAGACCGCTACCGAGGTGTAGGCAACGGCAAAGCGCGCCGAGGTACACTCGCAAAGCGCGTTAGACCGCGGCCGAGGTGTAGGCAACGGCAAGTCGCGCCGAGGTACCAGAAAGGCGGTTAGACCGCTACCGAGGTGTAGGCAACGGCAGAGGTGTAGACAAAGGCGGTTAGGCCGCAGAGGCAGACAACGGCGTGTCGCGACGAGGTAGACCGCAAAGGTGGGTTAGACCGCGTGTAGGCAACGCGTCGCGCCGAGGTACACGGCCAGCCAGCTACCGCCGAGCGGCGGCTCGAAGCTTTGTCCGCCGAGCGCGTGGCTCGCTTTGTCCGCTGGCAAAGATGACTTGGCTTTGTGCCGAGCGCATGACTCGAGCTTTGTCCGTCGAGCAAGATGACTCGCTTTATTCGCCGAGTGACGGGCTCGCTTTGTCCGCCGAGCGACGCCATCATCAAGGAGGCCAACCGATGCTTCCTGGCAGCGCCGATCTCTCCTCTGTGTCAGGCGAGCTTGCTACGGCGATATCCTGAAAGTGTGGAGAAGAGGTGACCAATTCTTGCTTTTGGTCACACCGCATCGGCTCCCGTGCATCACTGGGCTTTGTCACCATTAAGACGAACTAGCGTGCGGTGACATCCGCCCAAGCAAGGAAGCTGACGTGGTGTGGAGGGGGGAAGCGCGACTCCTACACGCTTTTATCGCAACGAAGGCATGCGGGTTTGCATGAGTAGAGCGATTTGATCAACGTCCCGATGAACTGTTTTCTCCAAGTGTCCTCCCGGAGCTGCATCCTTGTCAGCATTGTGGCCACCTGTGCTCTGCCCTTCGCGTTGACTTGTTGGAACAAGGTGGGAAAAGGCCGAACACATCCAGCTTGCCACATCTGCATGCGTCTTCGACGATATTAAGCTTCGGGTTCAGTTCCGCCACTGTAGAGCTTTTTCGTGATGCACCGCATAGTTCCGAGCAATGGTGGCATCTGCCCGGACAACCAGTTTGAGTGCACAAGTAGCGTTTCGAGGTTGATCAGGTTGCCGATCTGCTACGATATCTCCCCCATAAGGCCGCAGCTCGGGAAGTCCATGAGGATTTGGTTTGGCTTGCTTAGCTTGGTGGGAATGCCGCTGTCGAACACATTGTAGCAGCCCAAGTTAAGCTGTTTGAGGCTTGTCAGGTTCCCCAATTCGACGGGAATTCGGCTACGGAGATCATTGTCATTCAATGACAGGTACTCCAACGCGCTTAGCCTCCCATAGCTGGTCGGAATCCCTTCGCCGAGATAGTTACCGCCGAGGTCCAAGTACTTGATTCTCTTCAAGCTTACGACGTCGGCCGGCAATGAGGTTGTGAAGTTGCTATCCCAGGTGTCGAGCACCTCCAGGTTCGGCAGACTCGAGTAGTCCCACTCGGGCAAAAACATATGACCAGAGCGGGAAAGAGAAGAAGGTAGTTTTTAAATGCTATTCGCAGGCAAACAAAGTGCTGACAGCGACCGAAGAGGTAGATGCAAGAGCCAAGTAGGTCAGCATAAATGAGGCAAGGACCGGATACGGAAATTTAAATGAGGATTCAGCATGGCCTGCAGGATCCTTATATTCAAAGAGAAGAGAACGTTGTGTGCCCATTAAGAAATTGCAAAGGAGCAACGATGATTGGGGCATCGCTTCTGTTGGCCGAGCAGCATGGCTCAGGTAGTTTTTGGCCGGGCAGCTGTTTGGTGCAGCTGCGAACCATGCAGCGATGTGCTGAACATGGGTGGCCGAGCATCGCAGCCTAAGCTTTGGGCCGCCGAGCATCGCACTCGTTGAGCAACGGTTGCGCAACCATCGCAATGACGCGTCGAGTATGGTTGGCCGAGCATCGCATGAATTGGTCGAGCGTACGAACCATGCAATGACGGCCGGACATGGGCTACCGAGCATCGCTTTGGCGGTCGAGCATCGCAGCCGATGGCCGGTACGCGTAATCTGCGAACCATACGGCGTCTTTGATGGATGGCCGAGCATTGTAGCTCGGGCTTTGGATCTGCCGAGCAACATCACTCGAGCTCAGATTTGGCCAAGCAGATGCTTGGGGCAGCGATGAACCATGCAGCAATGTGCTGAGCATGGTTGGCCAAACATCGAGTTTCGGGCTTTGCCGGCGCAGTACCGGCGAACCATGCGAACGCGTCGAGCATGGTTGGCCGAGCATCGCAGCTTCGGTAGCTACCGCTTGGTCTGCGAACCATGCAATGACGTCTTGGCATGGTTGGTCGAGCATCGCGGCTTTGGAGCAAGCGTACCAGTGAACCATGCAATGACGTCTTTGAACATGGATGGCCGAGCATCGCAGCTCAAACTTTGGCCGCCGAGCATCGACTGGGAATTGGCGGCGGTACCGCTGGTGCGATAACCATGCGAACGCGGTCCGAACATGGGTGGCCGAGCATCGGCTTCGGGCTTTGGCCGAGCAACGCAGTGCACCGCGAACCATGCAAAGAACGTCTTTGAACGGGTGGCCGAGCATCGCAGATCGGGCTTTGGCGCCGAGCATCGCACCGAATTGGCCGAGCGGTTATGCAACGGAACTATGCAAACATCTTTGAGCATGGTTGGCCGAGCATCGCAGCTCGGGCTTTGGCTGGCCGAGAATCGCAGCTCGAACCGGTGCAACATTGCACTGCGAACCATGCGACGGCCGAGCATGGTTGGGAGAGTTAAGTGTTTCTGAGAGAGGAGAGAGAGACAGAGAGAGAGAGAGCCCTTGGGCGCTTGGTGTCTGGTCTTTGCTCGCTCTGCGATGGGAACTCGACCGGCCGCCATGCAACGATGGGAGCTTCACCGCCTTGCTATGCTGCGATGGGAACAGCACGCTCATACGGTGAGGGATTTCTTGTGAAGAGAGTCCCTCTTTTTCTCCTCCTTTTCTTTCTTCCTCCCTCTCTGCGATGGGAGCATTGGAGCTTTTATATTGGGAGACCTACTGTTCCTGATGTGCCCCCTCAGTAGGGTCGTACATCTGATAGCGTCTAAATCTGGATGGAACAGTGGAAAAGACCCGGCTTTGCCGGGATGGCGACGTGCCTCGGTTAGCGTCCGGGCTGCCAAGTCCAGACGCTGTCGAGGGTGGTTGTGGAACGGGGGTGTCACCCATGCGTAGGTGACGCCAGTTTATTACCCTCATCATTCTCCCCCCCCGAACGGGGGTGTCACCCATGCGTAGGTGACACCAGTAAAGCTCGAGCTGCGATGCTCGGCCAACCATGCTCAGCACGTCACTGCATGGTTCGCAGCTGCACCTGGCAACTGCTCGGCCAATTCTCGAGCTACGATGCTCGGCCAGCCAAAGCCCGAGGTGCGATGCTCGGCCACCCATGTTCAAAGACGCGTCAGTATGGTTCGCATGTTGCACCGCCACCACCCATGTTCAAAGACGTTGCTACATGGTTCGCAGCTGCAAGCAATCGCTTTCGGCCAAAGCCCGATGCTCGGCCACCAAACCCTGCGATGCTCGGCCAACCATGCTCAAGACGTTGCATGGTTCGCAACGCATTGCTCGCCGCAAAGCCCGATGCTCTACGCCAACCATGCTCAACACGCCGCTTGCATGGTTCGCGTTTGCACCGCTTCTAAAGCCCGAGTGCGCGATACTTGGCCAACCATGCTCAGCACATCGCTGCATGGTTCATCGCTGCCCCAAGCATCTGCTCAGCCAAATCTGAGCCCTAGTGATGCTGCTCGGTAGATCCAAAGCCCGAGCTACAATGTTCGACCATTTCAAGACGCGTCGATGGTTCGTGAATCGCACCAGCGATTGCTCGGCCACCCATGTTCGACGTTCTTTGCATGGTTCGCATGCTAAGCGCTCGCCTAATTCTCGAGTGCGATACTCGACACCAAAGCGTGCGATGTCAAACAAAGGCTGCGATGCCGGCCCACCAAAGCTCGAGCGATGCTCGGCCAACCATGCCAAAGACGTTGCCTGCATGGTTCGCAGCACAATGCTACTAAAGCCCGAGCGATGCTCGGCCAACCATGCTCGACGTCACTGCATGGTTCGCAGCTGCACCAAGCAGCTACTCGGCTAAAGCCCGAGCTGCGATGCTTGGCCAACCATGCTCAGCACATCACTACATGGTTCATTGCTGCACCAAGCATCTGCTTGGCCAAATCTGAGCCCGAGTGATGCTGCTCGGCAGATCTAAAGCCCGAGCTACAGTGCTCGGCCACCCATGTTCGACGTCCGCATGGTTCAGAGTGCACCAAGCAAGCCGGCCAATTCGAGCCGCGATGCTCACCAAACCGAGCTGCGATGCTCGCGCCATGTCCACGCAAAGACGCCATCGCATGGTTCGTTTGCACCAAGCACCGCTCGGCCAATTCCCGAGCGATGCATGCCAGCCGAGTGCGATGCTCGGCCAACCATGCCCAAAGACGTCCGCATGGTTCGCAATCGCACTGCGCTTGCTCACCAGTCTCGGCTGCGATGCTCGGCCACCCATGTTCAAAGACGTTGCATGGTTCGTGAATCGACCGCAGCCACCCAATTCCCGGTGCGATGCCGGCCAACCATGCTCAAGACGTCGCGCATGGTTCGATTACGCAAGCAATCGCCGGCCAATTCCCGAGCCGCGATGCTTGGCCAGCCAAAGCCCGAGCCACGCCGCTCGGCCAGACAAAGCCCGAGCCACGCCGCTCGGCCAGATAAAGCCCGAGTCATACTGCTCGGCCAGACAAAGCCGAGTCATGCCGCTCGGCCAGACAAAGCCCGAGTCATGCCGCTCGGCCAGACAAAGCCTGAGTCATGCTGCTCGGCCAAACAAAGCCCGAGCCACGCCGCTCGGCCAGACAAAGCCCGAGCCACGCCGCTCGGCCAAACAAAGCCCAAGCCACGCCGCTTGGCCAGACAAAGCTCGAGCCACGCCGTTCGGCCAGCCAAAGCCTGAGCCGTATACCTCGGCCGCAGCCTGCCCGTTGCCTACACCTCAGCGCGGTCTAACCCGCCTTTGTCGTGTACCTCGGCCGCACCGCCTGCCTACACCTCAAGACGGTTTAACCGCGCTTTGCGGTACACCTGGCCGCATGCGCTCGTTGCCTACACCTCGCCACGGTCTACCGCCTTTGCTGTACCTCGGTCGCACGCCCATTGCCTACACCTCAAGACGGTCTAACCCGCTTTATCGTGTACCCCGGCCACCGCCTGCTTGCCTACACCTCGGGCCTAACCCACCTTTCTGTGTACCTCGCCAGCACCGCCTGCTGCCTACACCTCGGCGCGGTGCTAACCCGCGCTGCGTACCTCGCCGCAACCTACCCGTTGCCTACACCTCGTGGTCTAACCCGCCTTTGCTGGTACCTCGGCCACGCCTGCTGCTACACCCTGGCGCATTCTAACCGCTTTGTGTACCTCGCACTCCGATCCACACCTCAACACTATCCAGCCTTTCGACCTGACCGCCTCGGTCGAAGGACGCTCAAACTGCGCGCCTCGGTCGCACTTCGCTCGTGGTGCCAAGCCAAAAGGCTGCCCGCTAGGGCTCTCCAAGAAACTTTCCCGACACTGATTAGGGAACAAACCAGTAAAAGCCAAGCCTCGACCTCCCTAGTAAGAGCCGATGCATGACTTCCTTCGGGGGGGAGAATGATGAGGACATGAACTGGTGTCACCTACGTAAGGGTGACGCCCCTGGAACCACTACCGCCTGCGAGCTAAGGTGTTTTGCCTGCCTCAGTCCGATTTAATAGCGTTCGGACTTGACAGCCCGGACGCCCATCAAGGCACATCACCATCCCGGAAAAACTAGGTCGTTCCCACAGTTCTATCCAGGTTTAGACGCTATCAGACGTACGACCCTGCGGAGGGGCACATTAGAAACAGTAGCTTTCTCAATATAAATACTCCAGCACTCCTATCGCAGGAGGAAGAAAGAAAAGGAGGAGAAAAAGAGGGACACTCTTCACAAGAAAACCCCTCACCAGGAGCGGCCTAAGTTCATCGCAAAGATAGCAGCAAATGAGCTCCCATCGCAAAGATAGCAATAGAGCTTCCATCGGCCGCATGGCGTGAGTTCCCATCGCAAAGATAGCAAGAAATGAGCACCCATCGCAAAGATAGCAAATAAGCTCCCATCGGCCGCATGGCATGCCGAGTTCTCATCGCAGAGGAGCAAAGACCGACCTTGAGACACCGCAATCAAGGGCTCTCTTCTCTCTCTCTCTCGTAAACACTTAACTCTCCTTATCCAACGCTAACTTAAGCATCGGAGAGTGGACGAAACCCCGACCCGACGCGTGAACCGAAGGGCATGCTGCGAGTTGGTCACCAGAAGAAGGAACCGATCCCGAGCGAGCGGATGATCAGCTTCGCCCGACCCGGCGTCGGCTTCCTGGCCGGAGATCGACCAAGGCGACCCCTGCGCATTCGGACCCGAACCCAGCCGCGACGGCCCCGAGGCCACGGCATAAAGTTGTATACACTAACACTGCAAGTAGGTTTAACCAACGGTCATGTGACCTACCATGAGCCGTGCCCTACAAGGTTACCTCAAAATTTCCTACCCATTTCATATCATCACCACATATCAAAAAAGATCCAAAGGGTGATGTATTGAGAGTAGCTACAGAAACAGAGTAGGATTAGGTTATGGTACCGGGGGCTGAACAAGGATGCATTAGATCTATATTGGCAATGGTGTTTATGACTAACCAAAAACATTAGTGAGAATATAGGTAAAGGATTGAACCACAATTAATCAAATTATTTATTTTTTTGGTGGAGAAGAAGAGAATCAGTGCATTCATTACAAGGAATGAAAATGGCCCAATTTGCAGCATGAATCATTCTTGAATCTGTACATTAGCTAACATTAAAAATAACTAGATCAGTGCACCTTCACTATAATTACAAAGTCCGCCGTATGACTGCTTAAAACATGCAACAAGGGTTAATATATCATTCAAAAGAAACACGAAGCAAATTGGATACGACAAATAGAAACACCTTGAGCTGCAGAACTGCCGGATACCATGAGACCGAATTCTGTAAAACTATTGCTGTGGCCTCTACAGAATACTCTTTGTACTACAGTAAACCAGCAGATGTAGTGTTTACAACAACAACAACAACCAGTTTAGCAGTAGATTGGAACACTTTTGTTGCATGCATATTCAAACTACTCAGATTCTCGATAAAGAGGTAAATGAACTAACCAGTCTTGCATCAGCCCATCTCCCTTGAGATCTCTTGTGCATAATTACTTAGCAGACTGCAAACAGAACCAGATTCGTTGTGCAACACAAACAAATAGCAAAATGCTTGCATCAATTGATAATGATCAAAAAGAAGCCAAGGGAAGTCTATTTAGGGTGAACATCTTTTGGCACACTACTGCTCATGAGATATAAATGGTATGCAGAGCAGATTATAATGAAGCTAGATTATGTTTCATGAGCTTTTCTACTTTACCCAGCAGAATCATCACCATCTCTGCACTGCCAAATGATTTCTCCAGCAACATTCCTCTCATTAATTTGCATTGCTATAGCTAGTAGAGAGACTTATACTTCTGAGACAAAGCCATGCTTCCTTCCTCAGGTCTGCTTCACAGCCCCACTTGATCCAGAGTGACACAAGCTTGCTAAGAAGAGTCGGCTCCAATTCCTCTAAGCCTGTCCACCTCCACCCATAACCCCGCCCTCACCAGGCTCCCAATTGTCCTCCAAGCCAAGCCCAAATCATTCCTCCAGTCCCCCCTCGCCATCCTCTTGTACAGGTAGCTCTCGAACGTCATCCTCTGCACGTACTCATCTGCGCACAGTTCCACCAGCGCCTCGCGCCCGGCGTTGCTCCCGTAGAACACCTGCTGCAGCAGGCCCAGGAACCGGAACATGCCCCCGTACTCCTCGTCCCATTTCCTCAGGTACTCCGTCTTGAGGTCGGCTTCGGTCACCACCCCCCGCTCCTTCCACGCCCTCACGATGGCCTCCCGCACATCCGCCCAGACTTGGCGGCGAAGTAAATCCCCTCGCCGGAGCACCGGGTGACGTATCCGGCTGCGTCTCCCACTAGCGCCGCCCGCCCCACCACCCGTCGCGGCCTCGGGTGCTCCGGGATCGGGTGCGCCTCCACCCGGATCACCTCCCCCCCGGCAATCTTGGGCCCGGCCGGGGCCCGGATCGCGGCCTGAAGCCGCTTGATGTCGGGCTTGGCGGCGGAGGTGCCGGTGCCGACGGCCACGTGGTCGCATTTGGGGAAGACCCAGGCGTAGAAATCTGGGGAGACGTCGGCGCCGACGTACATCTCGGCGAGGTCCTCGTAGCGGGACATGCCAGCCGGGGGGAGCCGGATCCGCTCCTGGAAAGCGATAGCGGTGGTGTAATCGCCGGCGGAGATGGAGCGGGCGACGCGGCTGTTGGCGCCGTCGGCGCCGATGACGACATCGACGGCGAGGGCGGAGGGGGTGCCGGCGAGGGAGCCGGGGGTGGAGGGGGAGGCGGTGTAGTGGACGAGGTAGGGGTCGGAGTCGGATAAGGGGAGGCGGAGGGAGGTGAAGAGGCCGGGAGCAGGCGGGCGCCGGCGTCGGCGGCGCGGCGGCGGAGGAAAGCGTCGAGGACCCCGCGGCGGAGCATGGGGATATGCTCGTGGGGCCGGAGGGAGCGGCCGAAGTCGGCGGCGCGGTTGGAGGGGGAGAGAACGCGCATGCGGGTGACGCGGCGGTCAACGAGGGACGACGGGAGGTCGAACTCGGACAGCATGCAGAGGGGGATGGCGCCGCCGCAGGGCTTAGATCCCGAGGGGGCCCGCTCGATGAGGTAGGTCTCGATGCCTCCGAGCGCGAGGGCCTCGGCGGCCGAGGCGCCGGCGGGGCCGCCGCCAATGACGGCAGCCCTGAGGGGGCGGGCGGAGCATGCGATGATGATGGGGGCCTTGGGAAAGGGAGGCGGTCGTGTTTTGGTGGTGGTGGTGCGGGTGGTTCTGAGGGGGAGGCCGGAGGTGAATGGGGAGGAGAGAAGGTAGTGGCAAGAGGTAGCCATCGGTGGCGGAGCGGAGAGTGAGGCGCTCTGCTTGGCTTCTTCTCGTTTCAGGTCCTGAGTGCGACTCTTTTGAGCTCAGGAAACGATTCCGGGTTCCGGGAAACCTTCCCTGTCTCGGCCGATGCACGAAACAAACTCTCCACCCGTCGCACGCGCCGCACGTAGCGGCGGACACAAAACGCAGTAGCGGGACCCCCCACAATAGTCTCGTTGTTGAGCACACCGAGGGATATTAAGAACGACGACACCGGCCTTCGTCAGACAACCGGATGACGCCATCGCCTCCCGCGCCCCAATCGCCACGATGCGATGCACCGACGTCGCCTCTCCTCAAAGATCGCCCCAACTACCCACCCGCTTGACCACGGCACGACTGCGAGGTCGTGCCCGCACGCCACCGCAGTGGGCAGCACCCTCCGTCCGACCTATTTAAGCCGAGCAGTAAGATCGGGAAAAGGGTGAACCCTTGCTCCACGCTTGATCGAGAGGCGAGTAGACTCGGACACCCCCGCAACTCACTTTGGGGAACTCCGGCCGACGGGCCAACACACAAAGGATCTCTCTCTCTCTCTCTCTCTCTACCTCTCTCTACATAACGACTCACTCACTCCCATCCGACTTTGACTTGGGCGTCGGAGGGGTCGGGCGGAGCATCCGACCCGCCTTGCTGCAGGTCTCGTCCCCGACGGTCGAGGAGCGCGCACCGCCTTTCGAGAACATCGACGGCGCGAGCAGAGCCATCGACGGCGACCGCATCGAGACGACTTCCGCTCGGATTCCGCGCCGCGCGCCGGGTCACGGTGAAAAGTTGTTTCTAACAGATTGGGCGCTAGAAGGAGGGCCTCTCTGCCGAAGGACCGCTCCGCCCCTAAACGGCACATGGACGAAAGGTCGCTTTCCGGCCGCACCTACGGCCGAGGTCCCGCAGACCAACCCCGAGGACGATCCCGCCGCAACCATAGATCGCCATCGAATATATTTAGCGACGCCGACTCTACCCGCCGAGTCGGGTTCCACTGCTTCCCACCGCCACGGTGGAGGCTTTTCAGACCTCTTCAACAGTGTCCGACCGCGAGTACCGGCCCAGCCGCCCTCCCTCGCCTACTCCACGAGACGGCAGGGCCGACCCTCCAAACGCCGGAACCTTTCCTCTGCATCGAGGCGATACCGCCGGCACTATCTTCCCAGCCTCCCACCGGTTCGTGGATGGAACCCGCCTCGAAAACCTCGACGCCCCGCCGAACTCGAGGCGGTGTCTCGCACTCGACGGACCTATTTCGAGCTCGATCCGGCCCATCGCACACCGGAGGAGGTGCAAAGGACGTCCCGTAAGTCCAAAGAAGAGCACAGGAAGTGCCTCACCGGGAGTCCCCGTCGCCACCGATATACGGGAATACCCAAAGGCTCGAACTTCCGCCTTCCCTCCATCGACCTTTATGATGGAGTCGCGATCCACCGATCACGCCGCCGCCTTCCGGCTCAAATGGCCCTATATGGAACTCGGACGCCTTGATGTGCGGGGCGTTCCCCACGCTGAAAGGATCCGCCCGCATGGTACAAGACCTTAAAAAGCGGGTCGGTGACATCCTTTGAACACTCGCCAAGGACTTCGAGCTACGCTTTTGGCATTCGCGCGACCAAAGCCCTCCGCCGCGCTTCTCCCGGGTTTGAAGCGTATGAGGACGAACCCCTCTCCCACTTCGCGGCGGTTTCACCACTGAGGTACGGAATTATCTGATGCTCACCCATCGTTATTGGTGCAGCATTCATGATGGGGTTGCGACCGTCGAGGTTCTGCTGGTCCTTGGTGGAGCGACCCCCCACGTCCATCGCAGAAATGTTTCAGCGAGCAAGTCAGTACGTGGCGGCCGAGTCCTGGATGTCGGGAAGGAAGGAAGAACGACCGAGGGGACATCCAACTCCATCCCGATCGGGACCGGCGCCCAGGCGGGAGTCCCCGCACCAAGGGCGCCGCGTCGGCCGCCTCGACCCATACGCGACCGAGCCGCCACCTCCTCAAGGCGCCTCGACGCAAATATTCCTCCGCATCAAGGAGCGAGGAATGCCTGCCGCCACCCCGCATGAAGGGCCGGCGATACCGATAGCACCGCAGATTGCCGCTTTCATCGGCAAACGGACATGACACGAGCAATGCTACGAAATGGCGACAAATCGAAGAGCCGATCCAAGAGGTCACCTCGATCAATACCTCCAGATCCGCGGCACCATCCTCGCGCCGGAAGGCCCGGCCGAACAACATATCGACGTGATCACCGGGACCCGCCGAGGACATAGCGCCGCCGGCGGGCTTATGCCCGAGCCGTCGCGATCGGGAATATCACCCTCCTGACCGAGATCACATTCTCGTGGGATATGGGAGCAACCGAGCATGACGATGCGCCGTGGTGTCGGCCCGACTGCCAACGACAGTCCGGAGGATTATGGTCGACATCGTAGCTCGCCGACATCCTCTACTTCGAGGCCTTTCGGTTGGGGTCGCCAAGGAAGCCTCAAGCCTTTGCACTCGGCGCCATCGGCTTCACCGGCGACTCGATCTCGCCGCGAGGTGTCAGAATTCCTACCATTGACCTCGGCGATTCCCCAAGGCCAAGACTCTGGTAACCTTCTCGGTGGTCGACCTCCCATCACAGATAACGCCATCTTGGGCCGACCCACCTCAACAAGCCGAGGGCCGCTTCGCCCACATACCACCGACTGGGTTCCCACCGCCACGGAGTCGGGAGGTGCGGAGATCCTCAGAGTCCAGACGGTGTTACTTGACGGCGACCTCCCGGGAAAGAGGAAAAGGCCGCAACCGCCTCGAAGACCCGCTGGACGCAGCTACCGACCGAGCATCCCGAGCCAAACGGCGGTTAATATTCCGCCGCAAGATGACCGTCCCGACGGATACCGGGATTGGCTCGACTGGGTGATCAAGAGCGGCGCAGCTCATCGCCTCCTCCAGAAAGCGCCGATGTCTTCGCCGACAGCCGCCGACCTCCCGAATCGACCAAGTCGCCAACACCATCTACACATTTCGATCGCTCGCCGGTGAGACAGAGACCTCGCCTCCCTCGAGCGCCAACAAGCCGTGCAAGAAGTTGATAGGCTCTTGGCGCCCGACTTCATTGAGGAGGTTCGGTACCCTCGCTGGCTGCCCAATGTAGTCCTCGCCAAGAAGCCTAATGGAAGCCGAGGATGTGTGTTGACTACACCGATCTAAATCGGGCTTGCCCGAAGGATTGCTTCCCCCTACCTAGGATCGACCAACTGGTCGACTCAACCGCTGGGTACGCCCGCTTCTCCTTCATGGACGCCTACTCCGGTTACAACCAGATCCGGATGGCCCCCGAGGATCGGCAACATACAGCCTTCCACACACCCCAAGGAGCCTACTTCTACAAAGTTATGCCCTTCGGGTTAAAGAACGCAGGCGCCACTTACCAAAGGATGGTGAACAAGGTGTTTGCCCGACAAATAGGGCGAAATATGGAAGTCTACGTGGACGATATGATCGTGAAAAGTCGCATGTGGGCTGCACACCTTGACGACGCGGAAACCTTCGCCATTAATCGAGAAGGTATGGGATGCGCCTAAATCCGCCAAGTGCGCCTTCGGCGTGACATCGGCAAGTTCCTCGGTTCATCATACACGAGAGAGGAATTGATGCCAACCCCGAGAAGATCCGAGCTCACCGACATGAGATCTCCAAGCACAATTAAGGAGCTTCAATGCCTTAACGGAAGGATAGCCGCTATGTCCCGGTCAGTTCTGGGCTTCGGGAGATAAGTGCTCCTTTCTTCCGAGTCCTCAAAGACCAAGAACTTCCAATGGACGGCAGAGTGCGAGGAAGCCTTCGCCGCTCAAGCGCGCTTATCCGAAGCTACCCGACTTACCTCTGTCCGCGCTAAAAACTTACCCTCTATCCGCGGCATCTCGGCATGCGTGAGCTCTGCTTGTGAAAGAAGCCCCGATGCGCAACACCCGATTTACTACACCACCATGTGTGCGTGGGCCGAGCAGCGCTTATCCTCCCATCGAAGGTCGGGCATTGGCACTCATTCTAGCGGCTCGAAGCTACGCCTACTTCCAAGCCCATACGATTGAGGTATTGACCGACCAACCCTCGCCAAGTTCTTTCTAAGTTTGACGAGCGTATGCCTCCTCAAATGGTCGGTGGAGCTGTCCGAGTTCGACTCGCTACAAGCCGAACAGCCATCAAGGCCTGTGCCTTGGCCGATTTTATCTCGGAGTTACACCACCGGAAGCGTAAAGCGCTGAGCAAATCCACCGAGACCGGATGTTTCACGTGGATGGGTCTTCCACCTGTGAGCCGCGCGACTCATTCTCGAGGATCCCGACGACACGCTTTGAGCGCTCCTCCGCTTCGCCGCGCCACAAACAACGAGGCCGAGTACGAGGCGCCGCTGGCGTGCCTCCGCTTGGCGCCGAGATGCAACTAGGAGCAATCCACATTCTCACGGATTCCCAACTTGTCGCCGAGCAAGTTGGTGGAGAGTATCGGCGCCGGACGCGACCATGTCCGTGATACCTAACCGAGGTAAAGGCCCAAACCTCTAACTTTCCCGCTTCACTCGCCCAGTGGTGCCTGTGTCCCGTAACGAGCGGCCGACCACCACAAATTGGCCTCGAGCCGATCCGCAGGAACATCCCGAGGTCGAAGAGCCGACACACCTGGCCGGTGGCCATCATGGAGATCGGGGATCCCGAGTCCCGACCGCCCCACCCACGTGGATTCGTGAAGCATCAAGTACAAACGTGAGGGGATCCGCCACCGATGAGGTCAGCACGGCGCCGAACTCAGCGTGGTATCGCTAAATCGGCGACCGACTCTACAAAGGTCGCTTTCCCACCCCTACTACGATGCTTAGATCCCGAGGAGGCGAGTGATTCTCGCCGAGGTCCACGGCGGATTTGTGGGGAGCATATGGGCGCCGAACTCGCCTTCAAAATACCGCGCTGGCTACATCGCCTACGCTGCACCGAGACGCCAAGGCTTTCGTGGCGGCGGTGCGACACTTGCCGCCAGTTCGCGCGCCGCAGCTCCTCGCGTCCCGCCGCCACCATGGATTGCGCCGCCCTTCGCCAATGGGGATGGACCTCTGGGGCCGTTTCCCTGCGCCGCCAATGGAGACATATTATTGTGGGCATAGATTACTTCACCAAGTGGGTGGAGGCCGAGCCATCGCACCATTACCGCCGAACGGGTCGAATGGGGCCAGATGGAAGAACATCGTGACCTTGCGTTCGCCTAACGTTATCATAATCGATAACGGACCTGCCACAAGACTGGCTGGAGTTCTCACGCGACTTATCACATCCACCGAGGTTTAGCTCGGTGGCCCACCCCGCACCAACGGGCTTGCCGAGGTGACCAACCGATCTATCCCGGATGGACTTAGAAAAGGACTTGGAAGCCCGACGAGCCGGGTCGACGAGCTCCCGAACATCCTATGGTCTTTGCGGACTACCTCAAGACGCCGGCGAGTCCCCTACGCCTTTGCATTCGGGCGTGGAAGCAGTCCTACTCGCCGAATTGGTCATCCCAACATTCCGGTGGAGAACTATGGGGAATCCACCTCGCCCAGTGGAGTTCGGGCTGGCCTAGACCGCTAGAAGAACGCAGGACTAGCGCGCATGTAAAAATGCCGGGCGCATAAATGTGTGCGTTGCCGGAGTTACAACAAGAGGGTGCGCCGAATTTCTGGATGGGCGACTTAGTCTCACGCAAGGCGTATAAGCGACCCCGCCACTCAAGGGGCAAGCTTGCACCAAAGTGGGAAGGCCCCTACCGAGTAATCCAAGTAGTCCGACCGAACGCTCCGGCCGCGACTATGATCAGGGCAGTAGCTCCGAGGACTTGGAACGCCCACAACCTTAAGAAATATTTTGTTTAAGGACAAACGGAAGTGAATTGATGCCAAACTCGGGCCATTGGAGAGAAGTTGGAGATTGTATGGAGAAAACATACTTGTATTACCAAAAAAGTTTGGGTTACAAAATGCGCCCCTAGCGGGGAAGAAGCATTACAAAAGGCAAGGGAAAGCCCTCCAAAAAAAAGAAAAGAGGTCTTCAGGCCGCAGCTGGAAGGTCGCTGCCGGCGGGAACCTCGCCAGCATGTCGACTTCCGATCCTCGGGCATGAGACGGCGGGATCCTCTCGACCGCCGAGCTCGAGGACATGCTCGAATCGCCGTGGCAACTTTGTACCAGATTGACGATACTCGCCCGTCCGGCCCAGCCGAGGAGGAAGCCCTCCGACTTCTTGTATGCGCCGATCGCCTCCCGGTCCTTCTCGCCGACTCTTCCGCCGCGCAGGGCTTCTCGGCGCTCGCAGCTGGCCTCCTCGAGGTCGGGCCTTGGCAGCTAACCCCGAGGCCTCTCCATCCGGGAGGCGGTTCTCCGCGCCGCCATCCGAGGAGCTTCGCAGCCCGGCCTGCCGCCGAGGCGCTCGAGCTCGGCGGTCGACGCGCCACTTCCGCGCCATGTCCGCCGCCGCTTCGCAAGAAGAATCGCCTGGTCCCGACCGCCAAGCTTCTCGAGCGCGCAACTCCGAGTTGCGCTCCCCCAGGCCATGCACCAGGCGACCGGAATCGTGCACCCCGTCGAGGGGGGCAGGGGTGTAGTGGAGGCCCTGCACAAGAAAAAGACGTTGAAAGGGATGGACAAGAGCTAAGTCAAGAGGATACAGCAAAACGGTGCTCACCCACAACACCGACTTAGCGACTGGCGAGCGCCCGAGGGGAGCGTGTATAAGTCCCGAGCCATGTCGGGATGGAGCGCCGAGATAGCGGGCCGAGGGCTCTCCCCGACTCCACACCTTGTCCCCGATGCACGTGCCACCGGGCCACGAGAGGTCGCCGCGCCCGGGACCTCCCCATCATTCGGGAAAGGAATGGCTGATCCTTCCCCGACGTGACCCGCACAGTCCCGCATGGTTGGGGAACGCCGACCTTCCTGGGCCGCCGGCCGACCAGCTCTCTCGCAGGCGCCGTACCCGGCCGCTCGGACGCCTGCCGCACAACATACCGGGCGCCTCTGTGTCCACCACGCCCTGGCCTTCGCCCTTTTCTTCGGCGCCTCATCGGCGTACGCGGGAGCCATCCCCGCCCGCTGGAACCGCCGAGAGCGCGGAGATGGTCCCCTGAGCACCCGAGTCGTGGAAGGATCGCAGTTCACCATCCCCGCAAAAAGGCAACAGATACGTCGTAAAATAGAGAATGGCAGCAACCCAAAGAGAGGCGACAAATTACCTACCCCGAGAGCGCGATCGGCCCGCCTCCACTCACCACGCCCGACATATTGCGGATGGCTTGCGAGGAAGGGAGGATTACCTCACCGCCGAGGTGAGCACGCCTCGGCACTTAGCTTCGGGCAGAGTTATCGATGGTCCTGACGACCACCGAACTCAAACCCCACCCATTTGGCATCGACAAAAGAAGCGCTCTTCCACCCTTTGTTATTGGTGGGGCGCCATAACCCGAACCCCCGGTCGCGGCGGCTGTGAAGTAGCCCCGACCCTTGAAGAGGCGAAAGCAGAGAGGAAAAGGTTGGTCGGGGCGATGTTGGCGTAGTGGCATTCCCTAGAAAACCACCGATACCGCCAAGAGTTGGGGGTTATCCGAAGGCGAAATCCGCCACAGTGAGATACAAAGCTACTATGATCGGGTGCAGGGAAGGCGCAGCCGCCTCTAGGGCATCGGCGTCGTGGCCCTTGGGAACCGGGTCAAAGCCCGCTGTCCCGCTTCAGCCGCCAGAGGTTGAACTCTCCGGATGCCGTAGCGCCGCCGAGAATCCCCACCATACGCCGCCCAAGACGGAGTCTTGGTCATGCGCCACATTAAGGCCTCTAAGGCACGCGCCGCCCGCATCGCTGGAAGGGCCGAAGGAGGAGACGGCGGAGAGCGCGACGCTGGTTGTAAATCGATGGGGAGGAGGAGGAAGAAGCAGAGGAAGAGGAAGTGGAAGGAAGACCCATCGCACACTAACCTATGAAGGAAGAAATCGGCCGAAGAAGCTAAAAGGCACCGAGCCTATGGAGAAAACTTGAAGGGAGAACAGAGACAAGAGATGAGAGCTCCGATAAAGTGATAGAGAGACGCGAGGCTCTATTTATAGAAAAAGGGGAACTCGACCTTTCGCCTCCCGAGGCAAAGCGACAAGATGACGCCGCCACATCGCCCAATAGCATCGGTCTTGAGCCGACCATCGCATACCGGCCGAGCGTTTTCAGGTCTTGAGCTCCATCGCATATCGGGCAGCTCTTATTCTGTCTTCTAGGTCTTGAGCACCACCGGTATTCGGGCTCGAGCAAGAGCCGCCACACACCCCGAACGGAAGTTCGCTATTATGGCTTCTCGTGTCGCAGGCGTGACCGACCCTTGTACCAAAATGGCGGGTCTGAAGGTGAGGACCCGACGGTCTCAACCCCGATTCCGACGCTTGGCAAGGAGAATCGAGCGCCTCTCGACTTCATTCCGAACGAAGTTCGACTATTATGACTTCTCGTGTCGTGGTGCGTGACTCGACCCTTTGTACCAAAATGGCGGTGAAGGTGGAGGACCCGACGTGTCTCAACCCCGACTTCCGGACGTCGGCTTGGCAAGGAGAATCGAGCGCCTCCTCGACTTCTTATCCCGAACGACTTCGGCTATTATAGGTTTCTCGGTCGCAGGTGCGTGACTCTCGACTTGTACCAAAATGGCGGGTCAAGGTGGAGGACTCGACGTGTCCTCAACCCCGACTTCCGACGCCGGCTTTGGCAAGGAGAATCGAGCCTCTCGACTTCTTATCCCGAACGGCAGTTCGCTATTCTCGTTTCATAGGCCCCGAGCGCAGCCGCCACACACATCCCGAACTGCCGGCTACTCGTTCTCAGCCTCGAGCGGCATGCCACACACATTCCGAACTAGCTGGCTTATCACGATTTTTCAAGTCGTGAGCGTGACTCGACTAGTACCCAACGACGGTCGGTAACAGAGACTTGACATCGCCGCTCTTACCTCGAGCTACGCTCACACATCGTTCAATCGCCCACTCGCGAAGTCTCAACCTCTCGACACGGACGCCGGCAAACGGAACTCGCGCCTCTCGACTTCATTATCCCGAACGCAGTCGTACATGATCTTGAGCGGCGGCTCGTTCTTCGGCATCCTAGGCCTTGAGCCGTGGCTCGGCACTATATCCCGAACGGCGGGTCGGTGACTATGGGTTTCTGGGTCCTGAGGTTCCTCGACTCTTTATCCCGAACGGCGTTCGGCTACAGGATCTTGAGCTCCGCGATCATCTTTTCCGGTCTTGAGCGCGCCGACCCGATCTCGCAGCGATTCGGCCAATTATGACACGGCACACTACAGTAACCTCCACCCAAGATCTCGGCAACTGTGTTTTTCCGAGCACCACCTCCAAATTGTCCCGCAGAGTGGCTTTTTACGGGGTAGTGATAAGGATATTAAGAATGACGGACACCGGTCTTCGTCGCATAACCGGATGACGCCATCGCCCCTCGCGCTCCAACCGCCACGATGCGACACCGACGCCGCTCTCCTCAAGACGCCTAACTACCCACCTGGGGCTGACCACTGACCGACTGCGTGAGGTCGTGCCCAGACGCCACCGCAGATCAAGGCACTCCTCCGTCCGACATATTTAAGCTTCTAACGGTAAGATCGGGAAAAGGGGGTCAACCCTTGCTCCACGCAGAAAACCCGAGAGGCGAGTAGACTCTGACACCCCGCAACTCACTGGGGGAACTCACGACGGGCCAACACACAAAGGACCTCACTCTCTCTCTCTCTCTCTCTCTACCTCTCTCTACATAACGACTCACTCACTCCCATCCGACTTTGACTTGGGCCGGAGGGGTTTCATGAGCATCCGACCCGCTTTGCCGCAGTCTCGCCCCCGACGGCCGAGGAGCGCGCCGCTTTCGGAGAACATCGACGGCGCGAGCAGAGCCATCGACGGCCCGAATCGCATCGAGACAACCCCGGCTGATTCCGCGCCGCGGCGCCGGTCACGGTAAAAGTTGTTTCTAACAACACCTGGCGGGGGCAGCGTGAGAAGGGGTCCACGCGGGATCCGTGAGTCGTTCGTTACTTTGGTCGTGCTGAACCCGGCGACACGAAGGCATTTTTGGGTCCTCGTGAGGGGAAGAGTCGGTGCTCGTCCCGTGACAAAGCACTCTCCCGGCACGTGGCTCTTCCGCAGCTAATGCGAACCCGACTCGTTTCGACCAAGGTAAGCTACCGGGTACAAGCTAGACGTAGCGTTATCATCATGGTTATCTTAATATTATTTTCGACACATCAACAAGACAAAACACTTGTTAACGTTTAGATCAATGTGACATACACCACCATCTTTAGCATGTTTCTATCCCTCATATTTCAATAAACTTGTCACATCATTTCCATACTCCTGCAATAATGATTTTGGATTGAGATGAACCAATTGGTTATAGTGATGTGATGCTTGAGATATACATCCTGTAACGTCTAGGTTGATGGAGTAAAGGTGTTGGATGGTGCGTCCATATCCAAAGTCCTCTAGCTATCCTATCAGGAATCACTTAGGAATTGGATTAGAAATATCTATTTTATAGTTTGATTTTTAGCAACAACTACGAATCATACATTCAAATATGAGGATTTTTTATTTATTATTTTTATACAGACATTCTTTGAAACCTTATCCACCTATTTGGATCGCCCAAAGCTTCAACCCCGAGTCTCCCTATGTACATCCGCCGATGATTCTGATCGCTCGATCCCAGCCCTTCATGTTGATCACAAATCAAACGATACATTCTGATCACTCGATCCCAGACGTTCATCTTGATCACAAACCCGACGGACGGACCGGCCCGGCGCGGGCCCTCCGCACCCGACCGGCCCACGTCTCCTCCCCGCCGACCTCCGCCGCCGCCGACCTCCGCCTCAGCCCCTCCAGCTGGGCTTCCCAGTCGCCCAAGCCCCCGCCGCGCCGCGCCCGGGCTCGGCCCCCCGCTTCGTCCGCGCGCAACGCTGCGGCGGCCCCGATGGCGGCGGCCCAGCGATCGGCGGTGAGGGCGAGGTCGTAGTGGCGGCGGCGTGCGGGGTCGGAGAGCACCTCGTAGGCCTCGCGCGCCCGCATGAACCGCTCCGCGTAGCGGCGCTCGTCCCCCGGGGAGCGGCACGCGTCCGGGTGCCACCGCCTCGCCTGCCTCCGGTACCCCGCCTTGATCTCCTCCGCCCCCGCCGTCTCCGCCACCGACAGCATCTCGTACATGGTGGCCGTCCGCACGGCCGAGACCCGGAGTCGGGTCGTTGGTGCCGGAGACAAGCAAGGTCTGCAAACGGAAGAAGAGAGCGAAATCATGGTGGGGGAAGGTGGTCGGTCAAACAGGGCGTTGCATTATGAGGACTTATATAGCCGGGAGAGAGAGCGAGAGAGAAGAGCGGATTAGCGAGAAGGCGGTCGTGCACGAGCGAACACGAA
>CP097508.1:52964548-53039547 GCA_023547065.1 Musa troglodytarum
CCAACCTTATTTCTCCGACTACTAGATCGTTTGGCATGCAACTCCTGCTAGTTACACAGCACCAAAGACATTTATACATCTGCATCAGAGAACTAAAGTTCTACAGAAGCAATTGAACTTGACCCAATAAACAAAAAATGTCAATATCAAACTCAGATGGTACAAAACTATCATGCACATGGCAGAAAATCATAAATAAAAGGAATCAAACTGCAACTAATTTATTTGAGTTATATCACCTGCGACTTCAACAATTGAGAAAAACAAAAAAAAAACCTACCTGCTCATAAAAGTAGAGCCCGTCATTGATAGCAGATGCAAGTTCATTCGATATTGTCTCCGATTGCCCTGAGCCAGTTCTATCATCATGGTCACCCCTAATATCCTGTATAGCAGTTGTACAAAATGCAAATATCCATCATTACTGCAGAAACTTTATACAGCAGTACAACCACTAAATATGCCAACTCTGCCAACTGACCTACAGGAATTTACTGTCAAACATCATATCTATCCAAAGCTATAGATGCAAATAGAATATTTTGAGTTGGTTTACAAGACATTGATTCATACAAAAGCAGCAGATTGACAACAAAGCAAATTGCTTGATAAAGAAATTCAAATGACCTTGATCCAAAAGTGAACATTTAAAGGTCCTCATGACATCTAAAAACCAACTTGTGTTGTTACTTGGTGTTTACACCAAAGCAACAGAGGGATAATACCACAGCATTTGATATCCTTAATCAAGAGAAAGGGAGTTTGAAGGTTAGCTTATAACATCTAGAAACAAATTTTCATCCTTGACACTTGGAATAAAATTATTATGAAATTTCCAATAATTTAAATCTAAGCTGCCACGTTCATCCTCAGTGCAAATACTGTCAAGAGAGTTCAGATGATTTATTTTTAAGCTTTTACCGTAATATTACCTTTTTAGAATTTAAGAAGATTATTAACTTTAGTCATACTAAGAGTTCCATTGTTCAGTTTATTGATTTAGAGGACTTGAAGCAAGCTTAGATTTTTCAAACAGTCTAAAGGTGTCAGTGCATATAAACTTTTCTTGTGACTTTCATGACAAACGGCAATGTCACATGTACTTTTATGATGCAGGTAGAGCCTAACAATAACCTCACATGTAAAATATCTTAAGCTATAATTTGTGGTCAGACTAGGTTACTAACTTACACCATGAAGTAATTCACCAGGTAACATCAGAACCTGGAAACAATCAGTAAGCAAATTTTACTGAGACTGGAAAACTACAAAAATAAATTCCAGGAGATGTTCGAAAAACCTGTTAAACTGACTCAAATAGATCCAGATGGGGAAACTTGACTGCTTAGTTAGTTGATGACTTTGGTAAGCAAGTATCCTAAGCACCAGTTTCAATATAACCAGATCCAACATAATATACTGTCCATTCTAAATTAACATGAAGAAAGATTCAGTCAAGATATCTTCATGTACATTTTCCTGGGTAGCTACTGGCACCAACTGCATATGGCTGACAATGAAGATAACGCCAATATGTCATATCCATGAACTCATGATGACTTTAAAATAGTACTATTTGATACACATTACACCCTATAATTATGGAAGAAGCTTCACTGATGATTATGGATGGTGCAAAAAATCAGTTTCAACCTACTGACATGACTGGTCTTCGTTAGAGGTCAGGACAAATGGCCTATTTTCAAAATAGTGAGGTTTGACGTGATATAACCCAGCCCTTCACCAAGGTTCTATATGCCGATACTGTGAGTGATGCACATGCCAGCCACAACCAAAATTGCATGTTACTGACTCCTGTTGTTGCATGCAGCATTCTTTCACAAACAGGAGGTGTACCACCATGAGTACAAACATTGTCATGGCAGTCCATGTCCTTTGTCATGGACTGCCATGACAATGATTTAAAGTGAAAAACAGAGGCTAACAAACAGCAAAAGAAATAGTTCCAGTCCAATAATGTAATTCCACAATCAGCCCTGATTAGTGCTCCTATTGAAGGACAGAGAATGTAACCTAAAGATGCTATGTGCAAATTCATTTCTTTGCATCAGACACTAAAATACAAACACAAAGGTCTCTCCTCTTTGAGTGAAGGTACTAACAAAGCAGAACAATGCTTGCAAAAATAAGAAAAGTCATCCATGGCATTTTTGTTGCATGGAAAATGCAACAAAAATCTTTTATTGTATTTGGAATGTAGAAAAAAGTTACTCTCTTTCCACAAAAATGCATTGAAGAGCCAATGAGAAGATTCTCAGATGTTTTCTTTTCATCTTCCATTGAGAAAATCTAAAAAATGAAAAGTCAAATTTTCCTTGGAACCTGGAAAGTACTTTCCAGATATTTGGGTTTCACTGTTATACAAACAATGGGAAACATTTCCAGAGGAAAATGAGTTTTGTGAAATTTTCTGTACATTCAAAGACACCCTGGAGAAAGGATGTAACTGCAAGATACAAACAAGAAAAACAATATAGCAAGACTACTGTCAAAAAATAAGAAAAAAGCACCTTTTAATTTCAAAAGAAAGGAAAAAACAGAGATTTCTGCTTTTTCCATTTCTCTCCCAGTCAATTTTTTGGGTGTTCCTCCATCTTAATATGGCTAGGAAATAATCAATGCATTTGTTTTCACATAAAAATAGCGAGGTAAAACAAAGCTATTTGACCACTAAATGAACCCTTTTTAACTTAAAATCAGACCGGATGTACATGGAAACCAATGAAACACACCCAATTCAAACTTTACTTCACTAACCTCACCACTAAGCATGACAATAGCAATCATGCAATTTACTCACCTCTTGCTACAAAGCATGGATCTAAGTATTTCAGTCTATGGACCGCACTATAGTTGTTCAACCACTTTACAGTTTGCAACATAACATGCCTATGGAAGAATATCAACAATACAACTATTTTTTAACTGCAGCATACCATACTATAGTGACAAACTGTACTGGTCTGAAAGGAGAAAGGTATGCAAGTAGTGAATGAAATTTAATTCCTAACTACAGAACACTTATAACTTTTGGTACAAGACCTACATGAAAAAAAACTTTATATGCACAAGACAGCTTTCAGTTATCTGCAATTTCAAGTATCTAATTTGAACTAAAATTTCTAGCACACATTTCAGAATATATTAAAACAAAATACTTAACCAAAGAAAAAAAAGTCAACATATAGGCAGCCCCAGAGAGAAAATCATCAAGCCGACTTATCCAAATTGATAATGGTTGATGTACAGTTAATAACTACATGAATTTTGCCCACCTGAAAAGCAGATTTGATGTGTAATTTTATAACATGGATCAGAGAAGCAAATATGACAAACAGTGTGAAAAATTAAAGAAACTAGTTGAAAATATTATTGTAATCTCGCCTGTGTCACGATTATGAGTCTATGCACATCTTGATCGTTAACATCCATTTCATCCTCTTCATCATCAACTCTGTTGTATATTCCATCATTGGAGAGAAGGATTGAATAAGTAGTAGAACAGAAAATTGAACTAGTAAAAATGAAAACCATAATTCAAAATAGAGCATTGTCATTAATATCACAAGGCATCTAAACAACATTGTATCAAGACTTCTTAAACAATGATATGTACAACATGAACTTGCAAGATCACAGAATTTGGTACTTTTATTGTTCAATCACTCACAACATGAAGTTGAATGTCTCTGATACATCTAGAGCCAAGCACTACTTGTGCAATTAGATACTTTCACGGCCAACTTCAGAGCAGAATTCAAAAGCAAGAAGGACACATAAAGAATTTGATAAAATTCTACAACATATATCAAAACTCTAAAGCTAGTGCCACCCTACCAGATTCTCAGTTAAGGCAAAATTAGAAAATATAGGAGTCATCTTAAAACTAAAAATAGTTTAAAGTGACTCTAAAAATTCCACTGGCTTTGGCTTCCCCATGCCATTATGCCATGTGCATAGATGACTTCTTAGTGTTTTGCTGTGATAATAAAACACAACTGAGCCAAGAAAAGAAGTACCAAGACTTATCAGCTACATAGATGTACTCTAGTTAGATAAGTGTCCGTAAAAGGTATCTAAATGCTATCATATTCTGGACCACAAAAAATTGATAACAACTGAGTGCAATATTTTGAATACTTCTTAAACAAAATGTTATGATGTGCAACCAAGCCAAATAGATAATTTGTGATGAGGTATGCAAAAGCAAGTTCGGAAAGGAAAACTTGAACCAGAATAAAGGCACCTTAATAAAAGGAGCTAACAGAATAAACCTCTTATTACCTTTTGCGTAAAGAGAGATGTTCCATCTCATTTGTTGTCTGCTCTAATTCGAGCTCCTCATCAAGCATAAATGTACTTTGCGCATTGAAGACAAGAGACTCATCCAGGAAACCACTATCAAAATCTGAATTTTGTGTGCCAGATCTCTGTTTGGAAATTTTTTTTCTCAAGTTTAGGATCACTACTGGACAGGTTGGCTGCATCCTCTGAATTTCTGGAGCTAACAGCATCACCCAATTTAATATTGACATCAACATAGCTTCCAGTGGAGTCATTACCAAGTGTAAAACTACAACCACTGCAAGGATCTTTTTGTCCAGCCTCAGAAAATAATCCAGATTCTTCCTCCTTGTTGTTCTTGCTATCTCTCTATCATATGTCATTTTTTCATTACCAGTAGGAATGTCCCTGGTACTACATTCTGAATACTTATTAGTTTCTTTTCTATAACAATGATTTGTTTGATCTGAATATTCATCATTATCTTCAGTAACAACTTCATGGCTATTGTGAGAAATGCAATGGCCATTAGTTTCAGTATCAATATTCTCCACCTGACAGAAGATTGGCTCTCCATCGGCTGAGGTTGTGGAGATAACGTAGAATGAGTTGAAACCCTAACCCACTTAGACCAATCACGATGCCGCCTTATTTTGTCATCCTGCCAATTCAAATAAGAATAAGAACCTAAAAACATAAAATAAATTCATAAAGTCTTTGTTATACATATTCAACCAAATAAAATTAGCAAAATCAACTATAAAACAGCAAATCTTGTTTCTAAAAGTACAAAAGAACTACTGCAACCTGGACTTCTACCAAACTTGAGCCCCGCAAAGCATCCAGAATAAAGGGTATATTATTTGTCATTTTCTTTACCTGCAGGATCATCCATTTATCAGTAACAACATCTTGCAAATCTATTCTACCATTGAAAGTTTATTCATATGGCATCACACAAAAATATTTAGCAGCAAAATAAAGTGTACCCTATTGAAATCCGCAATTCTATATATAGGTACCCATCCCTGCTCATCCAGTAATGATATCAAGTAAAGGTCTGTCTTCAAGTTCTCATCACTACAAAAGAATATTACAGTTAGAGCAATGAGATAAAAGAGAAAATAAAGTACAAAGATGATTTGCTTTAAGTAGAACTACATCTACCGCTCTGACTATAAAAAGATCACACAAGTACAATTCATGAAATGATCCCAACCTAATGTTGAGATAACATAGTTACATAAATGTGAAGTGCACATGTTGAAGATCTCAGACAGAAACATACAGGTCCAGTTTGCAACTTTGCATACCAGATTTAACTGCAAACTTATGTTCAACAACTCAGAGCAGCAGCTCATGTGATAGAAGAATTAACACTAGATCAAATGACACATGGCAAACATCAAAACCAACCTGAAATAGTACTCGATTTGCCTGACTATATTAGTTCTCAAAGCAGCCATCTCCGGTGTTAGACCGGGATAGACAGGAGGAGAAGGATGTGAAGAAAAACGAGGAGGTCCATGCATCATTTCAAGAGGAGCAGGAGACACATAATACATGGGAGGGGGAGGACCTGAGATTGAGCAACAAAGATTAGTTATGCAGAAAAGCAATATGATTCCAGTTAAAAAAATGAAAAAAGAGAACATTTAGATGATATATTACCAGTGAAACCAGGTCCATTAATGAATCCAGGAGCATGACCAACAAATCGTGGAACTGGCCTAATAAAAGTTCTTGGTCCAATAGCTTGTGGCATATTGATGCTGTCCCTCGGACCAAAACCCCGATGATTGCCCCACGTTTGATTGAAATTGTTAGGAGGTTCACCAACATTATATGGCCTACCACCATATCCAGCTCCGGGATGCCAATTATTTGGATCTCCTCGTGGAAGTGGCTGAAGATTTCTGTTTCCCCCGTTTCCTCCAGCTTGACCGGTCGGGACAAAAACTGGCATATGAGATTCCCCAGATTTCACAATGTGTGGCTGACCATTAGGAAATGGTGTGCATGTCTGATAAGCATAATCATGAACTATCAGGGTTTGAGGTTGTAAAACTGATAGAATACTGGTTGCCCCGGTTGTTGGTGGTATGCATAGTGTACAGGAAAAGATGGCCCACCATTAACCGTGTGTTACGCCTGGTACCATGCTTGTTAGAATGCACTGAGTGATGCTTGGAAGAATTGTTACTTCCAAATCCACCAGATTTGTGATGCCCATTGACCCCTGAAAAGAAAGAGGAATACGCCACAGACAATATCCTTAAAATGAAAACTAATCACCAAACTAGTACATGAAAAACACACAAAAGTTGGTACAAAACTTTGTAAACTTCTTACAATTGTCATTTTTACAAACAAAGCTGAATTGAACAGAAATGAAATACACTTACCCATATATAAGCTTAAATGTACAGAAATGGAATATATGTTTTGTTTAACCATAAAAATGAATGTTGTTCTCTTATTTTCTCCTCCAACAAGCATATTTAACCAGCCTGTAGATTCTTATGCTAAATAATCTGTTGTGCATCTATTGACCATTGTTTGGGTTATCAACCAGAGCAAGGATGGTAACACAGGAATCTTGATTCTTGAACAAACTGGAGAACAGCTGGCAGTGAATCCGCATACAGTTTCTAATGAGCAGGCCTTGTTGAGTCACATACAGAATCAGTCAAAGGATAAAGGAAACATGACTCAAGTCACTCAACCATAACTCAAACTCAAGTCAAGCAGAATCAGCCCAAGTGATAACCAAATTACTGAACCATAAAAATCAAGAAGGTCAAGTTCAGCTAGGGTTGAGATCCAAAGTTCAAAGTTTAAATAAGCCAGGTTTTGACAAGTGGTTATAATAGTCAACTTAGGCTTAGGAGTAGCTGGAACCCAACCCAACCAAGTTGCAACCCTATTGAAAAGACATGCAACCATTGAGAAATGAACAGGCCCAATTTTTATCTTCTTATTCAAAGTAGGATCTAACTAAAGAAATATATTCTTGCAACTTGCAAGCATTACACCATCAGATATATTGCACCCTTACCTTCACAAATTGGTGACCGACAAAGCTATTTGACAAATACAAATTAACACAGTTACTCAGCAACCAGCAAAGAACCACACACTAGTGATTGTAAATCATAAGAGCATTGCTACCCACACAAAACTAGTTATAGGTTGCACCATCAACCCCACCCAGCAAAAGCATAAGTATAGAAAGGTGTTACATATCCTGTTCTCCATGATCTATATAATTTCAAGTACTTTTTAACATCCATTACCTTTTCATGAAAAACCAATACATAATTTTAAACTTACTCCCACAAAAACTTGACATTTATTTGCAGAAACCTAACCATGGATTCATCATGTGATGACTCTATATGCTTACAATTTTAGTAATCAGTCGACCTGATGTTGAACTCAACTAGATTGTATAAATCACTAGCAACTATGGTAACTAGCTAGCCAAATCAGATACAAAATTTTTGGAGCCGTGAAACCTGTTCAACCTTAATGCCAGTACTTACTTTAACAGTGAAACATATATTGAGGATTAATCTCTTGAATGATGCAACATGTATAGTGCAATGCTCTGCATGTACTAAACCAATGCATGCATGGGCTAGCACAACACATTTGCAACAACATCAACACTCAGAATCATGTTCCATCACATGGTAGTTAGTCTTAATGTTTCAATCCTTTCTCTTGGTTTTCTTTAGTGAGCTTAATCTGGTTATACTCCGAGAAAGCATCCATGATGGGCAATCCAGAACAGGATTTTACAATGAAAATACCATGCTGGTGGATAAATCAATTTATAGCAATGTGGCACACGAGATGCGTGCCATCAACGATGTAAAATAATATTTAAAGGTAACTATATTTAAAAAGCATAAAAGCTAGCAGTTAATGAGACCAGAAATACAGTGTCATTCTTGGAAATATATTCTTTGAGATTAGCATTCTTGGAACTAAAAAACCTAAAATGATGAAATCAGAATATAGACTCTGTACCCAAGTGTAATACTCAAGATCTGATACATTACACCATAAAGAGCGTCAAAAGACTGACCTGAACTGGAGGAGGGGGTGGTGGAGGCGGCACATTCCATGGAGCTGGACCTTCATTGCCCATCGCCATAGGTGGTGGCACAGCAGCAGGAGTCACCTTATCAGCACAATCCGGCGAACCTCTGACCCTGGCATCTCCGAGCGTGGGCCATGACTCTGCGTCGATCACCGGGTCGTCTGGCTTTTCGCCATCCACTGTACCTGCCGTTTTCCTCCACGGCGACCGCCCAGTCTTCGCCGCCGCCGACTCGTGGGCCACCACCTTTCCGGGGTCCACGCCGGCACCCGCTGCCGGCGCGGCGGAGTCGCTTTCCGTCGCCAGGGTATGAGTTTGGGGCAAATCTAATCCGGGAGAGATCAGAAGGCACAACGAGCAGAATCTAGCATTTAGGGCAAGGTGCCTAGCATAGTGGAGAGAGGCGACCGAGCAGCGGCCATCGTCGCCCGATCGGTGATTGTGCCGAGATCGGATCAAAGGGTTAGGGTTTTAAGGGGCGTGGCGACAGAAGGCGGGATTAGGGTTTTTGGAAGCGGGTGGAGAGCGACAGTTTTGCGGGTGGCATAGAAGGCGGACGAAGTACGCTGCGGTAGGTTTTTATACGGGAGAGCGAGAGTGGCTATTGGATGTTTAGTTGGCAACACCGGATTGGAAACGTGATAACGGGTTGCCAACTCGAAATCCGATATGTGGCCTCGAACTGATTTCCATTTTCTAAAAAAAGTATATTGAAGCGGATAATTATTTGGTTTAAACAAAGAGTTGAGCTTACGGAGAAGATGAAGTGATAGAAAAAAATATTATTAACATAAACTACTTAATAAGCCTTAAAATTTTTATTATCGTAATAAATCATGACAGTCAAATTACGGAGACCAACTGCAGGTTTAGATAGTCACGTGATGCTGGTCGTCTTCGAACTTGGGAAGCCGGGCCGTCGCACGTGCCAGAGCCTTATGCCAATAAATGGAAACGCGAGAGCTCCTCTCCCTTCCTCCGTCGCGGAGTTCGGAGCAAGAGAGGCGAAGCGGGAGGAGACTCCCGCCCCACGCCCCACCGACCCTCTCTCTCTCTGCCCGTTTCTTGCAGAGATTTCCCGTTTCGTTCAAATGATCCCTTGATCTATTCCTTTCCTCCGCATCCGGCATCGCCTCCTTGGATCTTTGATCCGTTCTCCTCTCCCCCTTCCTCCCTTCCTCTGCACTTGTTCTGGATCGAATCCACATCTCTGCATCTTTTGACGTCAATGTAGATCTCAGAGCTTTCTTCGTTCGTGTTGGTTCAGAATCCGAATCCGGCCCCGTTCTCGTGGATCCTTATTCGTAGATCTTCTGATCACCGTTTCAAGATATTTTACTTAGAACTTGGATTGGATGTAACAGCTTAGGAACAATGGGGCTCACCTTCACGAAGCTGTTCAGCCGCCTCTTCGCTTAGAAGGGGATGAGGATCTTGATGGTGGGTCTTGACGCTGCTGGTAAGACGACCATCCTCTACAAGCTCAAGCTCGGAGAAATCGTCACCACGATTCCCACTATCGGTGAGAGTTATTCGTCTCCTATTTTTTCCTCTTATCATAATTCCAACCTTACTGGTATACTTAAAATCACACCAATTAGTCTGTGGGCGTGAGACAGCGATCAATGTGGCTTTGGAAAAGAGTTACTGTTGTGGGACGAATGCGGCCACCGGATGACGCGTCGGGTTGGCCTGGTCCAGTCGCCGAAGTCACAGGGTGTCCGATCGAATTCTGTGATAGGAGTGAGCTATTGACGCTCGCCGGTTCAATTCCTACCAAAAGACCCGGGCCGTGGGGTCGTACAGGGCAGCACCGCACAGGACAGCTCTGCTCGCACCGCTTCGAATCTCGGGCCGGCCTGCTCTGGCGCCGCTGTCCTAGGATTTTGGGAACGATCACCGCCCCGGGATTTCAGGACGACTGTTCCGAAGTTCGGGCACAGCGGCGCGTCGTCACATCCGATCCGATGTGGCAGGTCTGACGTGGCGTCCCACATGGGGTGTCTCTATGCTCGCGTGTACGCTGGCTACTGGCACGTGGATAACGTCAAAGTATCATAATTTCAACCTTATTGGTATATTTAAAATCATACCAATTAGCTTGTGGGCATGAGACAATGATCTGTGCCTTCTTGAAAAGAGTTACTATGTCTGTAACGTTTTAAACGTATAGATATAATTTGCTTAGTTAATAAAGTTTGACCTTCTTTAGGCCTTGATGGGATTCTTGCACTATTTTTTCATTTTCTTATAATAGTTTAGCTATTATATTATATATATATATATATGTATATATGTATGTGTCTATATACGTGACATTTTGTTGTTCTACCCTGGTGAGGATTGGAATTCAAGCTATCAATGGAAGGATGATTTTTAATTCTATGGAGATTCAATGATGATTATTATTATTATTATTTGTATGCACCTAAATAAAGGTAGGGTTTTTTTCATCGGTTGGAATTTCATGACCAGTTATAAATCCTTGTGCAGTTTTTGTTTTCTTTTTTATTTATTTTTAATTTTCCTAAGGTACTTTCAACTCTATCTATGTCTCTTTATTTGGATCACCAGTCATATTTAAGTTTCTTATGGCACTTCTCTTCAAAAGAATAAAATGTAATTGTGGCAATGAGTATTTGATTATGCATTCAATTCACGCTTATAATGCCGATGAGTCTCTTATAAGACTCTCTCTTTTGTTGGCAGCTTGAATTTGTAGTAGGGCTCCTAGTACTCAATGTTACTCCAAAGTAATGAATCATATGGGTTGAACTAGTTATTTAGTGTTTCAATGCAGGGTTCAATGTGGAGACTGTGGAGTACAAAAACATTAGCTTCACCGTTTGGGATGTTGGTGGTCGGGACAAGGTACCATAAAGCCTGATGTAGGCAATTTTTTGACATGGAAAATTTGGTTGAATATATGGGTGTCATTATAATTCTCTGCAGCTTGCAATTCCAAACAATTACTTGTCAAACAAAATTAAAGATAGAAAACCTTTCTCCTTGTCATAGATATGCATCCAACAATTACTTGTCAAACAAAATTATTACCTCTAATAATTCCTTCTGGTGATACGATCCTTGGACAACAGATACAGACCCCTTTGGAGGCATTACTTCCAGAACACAGAGGGCCTTCTTTTTGCTGTTGGCAGCAATGACAGAGATCGTGTTGTTGAGGCAAGGGATGAACTCCACAGGATGATGCTTGATGAGGTAGTTCTTCCATTTGGTTATGCCTCTTTTGAGCTCTTTGCATTTTTGTAATGTCATTGCCTACAAGTGATAAAGCCAGCTATCCCTGCTCGCAAAAACTTGTTATCTATTTGCTTTTCCTACTTTAGTATCAGACTTGATACATAAGTGTAGCTCCTATGTGAGGCAGATTATTTGACATGTGCATATCGATCAGACATTAACATCATAATATGTATTTGGATTCTCACTTGCTATTGTAGGACGAATTGCGGGATGTTGTTTTACTTGTTTTTGCAAACAAACAAGATCTTCCGAATGCAATGAATGCTGCTGAGATCACCGACAAGCTTGGTCTGCATTTCCTGCGCCAGCGACACTGGTATGACACTTTGCTTTTGCTAAGAGTCTAATGGTGAACTTGTTCATTTGTTTGCCAAATCACCTTGTCATGATTGATAAATGTCAAAATCAAAGTCACAAGGTTGTAGTTGAAGCTGAGCAACAGTGGCATTTTCATTTTGTTAGATTACTTGTAGGTACAATTGATATACAATTAATCTGATCACGCCATAAAGGAAAAGAACATTTGCTTATGATTGCTCAAATTATCATTAGTGAAGATTTAGCAAGGATACTTAGTAAATTTATAAATGAACCACATATAGTGATCTTCTTTATGTATGCGACTTCTATAACTATCATATATAGTCAAACTATTGCATGAAAAGAATCTTTTTTGTTTTTTTTTTTTTTGAACAATTTGAAGAATTCAGCAATTACCAAGCAAGACAACAAAATTTTATAATGTTTATAAAACATTTGAGATTGAGGAGGCCCTGCAACCTATCTCGTGTTAATTATGATTGTGTTCAAGCACATCCATCCAGAGCACCTGCACCCTATCTCGTGAGGGTTTGTACGAGGGGCTTGATTGGCTATCCAGTAACATTGCCAACAAAGTATCTTCTCTGATCTTGTCTTTCATGTTCTCATCTATGCTTATAGATTTTGCTTCTTCATGATTCGAGCAAGATTTACTGGCTTGTACATGTTTCTTACATAACTGAAACATATTCTACCCTGCTAAACGTTTATTTGGTATTTGTTTATGAGGCTTAAATTGGCAGGAGGTGCTTCTTGTAGAGATATTCTCCCTTTACGTCGGTGCTGGAACATGAGAACCATCAGAACTTTCAGAGTAATTATGTGTATTATTTCACATCAGCTTCTTGAATTTTAATACCATAGATTTTGCACGTTCGAAAATATAGATTTCTAGGCTACATTGTGTTTTCTAAATCCACTTTTTATCGCTCATTGATATCATCTCAATAGTTACTCAGCCTGCTTTTCTCTGTTCTTTGGTGTTGATGTTGATTCTTTGGCATCGCATAATCTCATATACGTGCTTTAACAACTTGGTAAGATATTAGAGGATTTAACCGCACCAGAGTTGTCCGGTTCTTTATATTGTTTCATGCCCACGGTTAAGTATCAAGAGAAGCAGTTCTACTTATGATGCCTTTAGAGTTGGGTGGACCTGTAGATGCTCGATGAGGATGTGGATCGGAGAGATTGTTATCTAAACAATGCAGAAACATACGGCAATTTGATTCAAGATTTTTTGGTCGAGAGCAGGCAACGATCGGATTCATGGAGGATAATCCATGGGTTCGTCGTTGTCAACCTTGAGCTGCCGCACCCTTTCACTATGTTCTCCTCTTGCAGCTTGAACTTGATTCAACCCTGGAATATAAACAAATAGGAAGCGGGAGTCAACAATGTCACACCGAGGTTATGAAGTTAAAATGAATGAGATTTAAAATCCTATAAACCTAGTTCTAGAGGAAATGTTTCTTTTGTCCATAATAACACTTTTTTTTTTGTTTTTTTGGTTCATTTCATATCTAGGAAATGCCCTGGCATATCTGGGAGGCTGAGTAATCTCCCCTTTACAGATCTTAGCCACCAAATATTTCCAAGTGTTGGAGGCATCCTACAAAGAGCAAACCATATCCCTGCCCCTAAAGATGCAAACAAGTGGTATAGTTCTTATATTGTAAAATTCTATATCGTATTGATATATCGAGCTTAGCTCGTTATAGTATGATACGACATACCAGGTGACCGAGTGATATACCTAAGATAGGCATAAAACCTTTCAAAAAAATCTAAAAAATAAATATATATTTAGTATAATTTTAGTAAAACCAATGTCAATTAGATAAGAATAGTATCACATAATTTTAGCAAAACTAATGTGCAAGGTTTGCAATTTCGATCCATTCTAGATCATTCTTATGTTAATATTGAATTATTTATAAACAAAATTATTTGAATTGTTAGATTATTTTGTATACAACTTAAACTTAAGATTCAAATGAATTAAGTAACCACATATGTAGATATACTTGATTCTACCATAAAAAAGAACGATAAACCTCCACGACATAATGTATTAATATATGATATGTATCTATATATTAATATGATATGTTTGTGAGATCCAATCCTGAAATTGATCTCACGACATAGTGTATTAATATATTATATACCATTAATACATCAATATGATGATAGTCATAGGTCGATCATCATAAATCACGTGTCCGAAAGGGCTCTTAAGGTATGTATTAGTGAATATCATATACTTTCACTACTGATCTATTGCTTCGCTTTCATATTGTTGTTTGGAGAAATATGACCAACTATCATCGTATTATTGTTGACCGTAAGATTCTTCATAATATGACGATTGTGAATACGATGAACTTCATTATATATCTACGTCATATAAGTCCTATCGCATCTACTCAAAATCATCCACTGGCTTCCCCCTTCTCCATCCATGCATAAGCTTGACCAATACCTCATCGAGTTCGTGATTTAATTCAATCCACAATTCGTTGTTTTGTTGAGTTTAGGAGAGTAAAAATATTATAATAAGAAAGAGAATATAAGAAAAAAATGAGTTTGAGAAAATTTAATGATGAAATAAATTAAAATATGAGGGATGAAAGGGTATAAAAACCCTTGAGGAGACCTCATCAAATTGACCATTAGAACATTGTTACCATTCGATAACGATCGAAATCGATCGATACCGATTAGTACAGGTCAATAAGGATAAAAAATTTGACTGTTACCACCCAATACGATAAGGGGCCAAATACTTGATACTGCCCTGTGGTAGATAGTCTACGTGTCGGTCTACTGGCGGATCGATATAAATCGCCTGTACCTAATGGTATGGTACGATATTCAAAACGTTGATCCATTCTCCCGAGCTCCCCATACTGATCAGTGTTCTACGGAAATTTTCTCAAGGAAATCATTAGGTAGTCCTCTATATTGCATGGAGGAGCAGAGAATGAATGACCAATAAATCTAGAAACAAAACCTGAACCTGACCAAAGATGAGGCACTGTTGTCTTGCCTCGGACGGCCAAGAGAATCTGATGCTTACATTGCAGGCCTTTGATTGCTCATGCTGCGGACCACGGTTTCAACCTCAAAGCTGTTATATCTGCCCTGATACTGATGGCTGCTTGAGCGATCAGAAGAACCATCTACTAAAACCCAATGGTAACTGAAGTCTCCAAGAATAGAAGTCTTAAGAGGACCAACACCACATTAATACAAGAAACAAGTCTTGTGTTTCTTTCGCCTGAGTTCGACATAAACGATCTGATGGTACCTGTTGTTAATGTCTTTATAGTCATTGGCATCCAAGAAGTCCTGCTCAAGATTCTCATTTAGGTATCGAAAGACCAAATAAGCAGGGTGCCTGTCTTCATCATCATCATTGGCAGTCAGGATGTCCAGCTCAGGATTCTCATTTAGGTCTGCGGACGACCAAATAGTCTCTGCTAATTTATTTGAAGGATCCACAATACCTTCTCCCAGAAACATATCAGTGGGTAAACCATCCTGATAAGCCAAAAGCTGTAGAAAAGTAAATTTCAGTTGTGTTAGTGCTCTCCAAGAAGGTGTGTACAGATAGCAGAAGATAGTCCCATCAATATAGAGCATACTGGCAAGACCAAACATAGAGATGAGATGTATAGATATGCCTTTGGCAAGAGCACAGATAGAGATGAGCAGCTGATGCATGTTTCTTGTCACAGCATCGATATGGGTGATAACTGCTGCACTTTCATTTATTATCATGCAATTGTGAGAACAATTAATATGTCCACAAGAGCGACAAAAGTCTCATGGATAACAATGAAAAGACAGTACCACCGTATCGAAGGAAATATAACATATATTCCTTATTCAAGTTCAACTACTTCTGGAAGAGTGCTTACCTCCTCAAGATCCCGAAAAACACTCTTGATTGCATCGTTATCGTCAGCCTCCAGATCTGAGATACAACTCATGTCAGAATTGGTATTTTCATCAGCCATTATACATTCTCCACCTAGAGATAAAAAAACCTCCGTTTCCTTATAGAAATTCTGTACTACACAATAAACAAGAGAAATATGGGGGGTTACTTATAAGCTCGAAGACGGCATTCACTTACTCACGGGTTATTTTAGTTTCTCATATATCGGTATTAGGTACAGCCAATACTGAATCTTGTCAGCTTTTTCATCGGATGCAAGAGTAACTAGTCATATTTATAGCTATCACGAATGATAAATGGTCTTCTTTCAGATTCACTTAAGTAACAAATCTATACATTGATCTTTGGTGGACGGACTTCCATGCAATGAGAAGGGCTAGCAGTTTAGATCTCTAACTCACTGCGTGTTAGTGTATACAACTTTACGCCGTGGCCTCGGGGCCGTCACGGCTGGGTTCGGGTCCGAATGCGCAGGGGTCGCCTTGGTCGATCTCCGGGCAGGAAGCCGACGTCGGGTCGAGCGAAGCTGATCATCCGCTCGCTCGGGATCGGTTCCTTCTTCTGGTGACCAGCTCGCAGCATGCCCTTCGGTTCCTGCACACAGGTCGGGTTGAGGGTTTCCCGTCCCGACCCCTCCGATGCTTAAGTTAGCGTTGGATAAGGGAGAGTTAAGTGTTTCTGAGAGAGAGAGAGAGAGAGAGAGAGAGAGAGAGAGCCCTTGGCTGCCGGTGTCTCAAGGTCGGTGCTGCTCCTCTCTGCGATGGGAACTCGACCGCTGCCATGCAGCGATGGGAGCTTGGCTGCTGCTATGCTGCGATGGGAGCTCGGCTGCTGCTATGCTACGATGGGAACTTGGCTGCTTTTCCTTCTGGTGAGGGGTTTTCTTGTGAAGAGAGTCCCTCTTTTTCTCCTCCTTTTCTTTCTTCCTCCCTCTCTGCGATGGGAGCACTGGAGCTTTTATATTGGGAGACCTACTGTTCCTGATGTGCCCCCTTCGCAGAGTCGTACATCTGATAGCATCTAAATCTGGATGGAATAGTGGAAAGGACCCGGTTTTGCCGGGATGGCGACATGCCTCGGTGGGCGTCCGAGCTGCCAAGTCCGTACGCTGTCGAGGGTGGTTGTGGAATGAGGGTGTCACCCATGCGTAGGTGACGCCAGTTTATTACCCTCATCATTCTCCCCCCCCCCCCCCCCCCCGAAGGAAGCCATGCATCGGCTCTTACTATGGGGGTCCGAGGCGTGGCTTTTTTCTCTTGCAGTTGCGGCTGTCGGTTTGCCCTCTGGTCGATGCAGGGAAGGTTTCCCAGAGCGTAACTGGTCGATCGGTCGCGATGGTTGGCCATTGGCTGCGTGAGCGAGTACAACAAGGTTTTCGCGATTAAGACAGGCGGTGTTAGCGAGGCGTAGGTGTGGTAGCGGTACCCAGGGGTGTAGGCACAGTGTGGGCGGCGCGAGGTACGAGGCCGTAGCCCGAGGTGTAGGCAACGTAGGTCATCGAGGTACACGGCAAAGGCGGGTTAGACCGCGCTGAGGTGTAGGCAACGGGCAGGCTGCGGCCGAGGTACACAGCAAAGGCGGGTTAGACCGCGCTGAGGTGTAGGCAACGGGCAGGCTGCGGCCGAGGTACACGACAAAGGCGGGTTAGACCGTGCTGAGGTGTAGGCAATGGGCAGGCTGCGACCGAGGTACACGGCAAAGGCGGGTTAGACCGCGCTGAGGTGTAGGCAACGGGCAGGCTGCGGCCGAGGTACACGGCAAAGGCAGGTTAAACCGCGTTGAGGTGTAGGCAACGGCGTGCCGGCGAGATACGGCAGCGCGGGTTAGGCCGCAGAGAGGTGTAGACAACGGCAGCCGCGCCGAGGTACAGCGTGGGTTAGACCGCAGCGTGGGTTAGACCGCATTGAGGTGTAGGCAACGGGCAGGCTGCGGCCGAGGTACACGGCTCAGGCTTTGGCTGGCCGAGCGACGTGGCTCGAGCTTTGTCTGGCCGAGCGGCGTGGCTCGGGCTTTGTCTGGCCAAGCAGCATGACTTGGGCTTTGTTAGGCCGAGCGGCATGACTCGGGCTTTGTCTGGTCGAGCAGCATGACTCAGGCTTTATCTGGCCGAGTGACGTGGCTCGGGCTTTGTCTGGCCGAGCGACGTCATCTGAAGGAGGCCAACCGATGCTTCCCGGTGCTGCTGATCTCTCCTCCATGTCAGGTGAGCTTGCTACGGCGATATCCTGAAAGGGTGGAGAAGAGGCGACCAATTCTTGCTTTTGGTCACACCGCATCGGCTCCCGTGCATTACTGGGCTTCGTCGCCATTAAGACGAGCTAGCGTAAGCGAGGACATCTGGCCTGAAGCAAGGAAGCTGACGTGGTGTGGAGGGGGGAAGCGCGACTCCTACACGCTTTTATCGCAACGAAGGCATGCGGGTTTGCATGAGTAGAGCGATTTGATCAACGTCCCGAATCGCTTTCCAAGTGTCCTCCGAGTCGCATCCTTGTCGCAAGATTGCGGGCCACCGTGCTCGCCTCTTCGCGTTGACTTGTTGGAACATGGTGGGAAAAGGCCGAACACATCCAGCTTGCCACATCTGCATGTGTCTTCGACGATATTAAGCTTCGGGTTCAGTTCCGCCACTGTAGAGCTTTTTCGTGATGCACCGTATAGTTCCGAGCAATGGTGGCACCTGCCCGGACAACCAGTTTGAGTGCACAAGTAGCGTTTCGAGGTTGATCAGGTTGTCGATCTGCTACGATATCTCCCCCATAAGGCCGCAGCTCGGGAAGTCCAGGAGGATTTGGTTGTTTGGCTTGCTCAGCTTGGTGGGAATGCCGCTGTCGAACACATTGTAGCAGCCCAAGTTAAGCTGTTTGAGGCTTGTCAGGTTCCCCAATTCGACGGGAATTCGGCTACGGAGATCATTGTCATTCAATGACAGGTACTCCAACGCGCTTAGCCTCCCATAGCTGGCCGGAATCCCTTCGCCGAGATAGTTACCACGAGGTCCAAGTACTTGATTCTCTTCAAGCTTACGACGTCGCAAGAATGAGGTTGTGAAGTTGTTATCCTGTGTGTCGAGCACCTCCAGTTCAGACTGAGTAGTCCCACGCAAAAACATATGAGCGGAAAGAGAAGAAGGTAGTTTTTAAATGCTATTCGCAGCAAACAAAGTGGCCGACAAAGGATCAAGAGGTAGATGCAAGAGCCAAGTAGGTCAAAGATAAATGAGGCAAGGACCTGGATACGGAAATTTAAATGAGGATTCAAAGATGGCTCGCAGGATCCTTATATTCAAAGAGAAGAGAACGCTGCCCATTAAGAAATTGCAAAGGAGCAACGGCGATCGGGGCATCGCTATCGAGCAAAGATGGCTCGTAGTTTTTGGCCGTAGCTATTTGGTGCAAACGCGAACCATGCGATGTGCTGAACATGGGTGGCCGAGCATCGCACTCAAGCTTTGGCCGAGCATCGCAGCTCGAATTGAGCAACGCAGGTAGCGAACCATGCGCACGGCGTCGAGTATGGTTGGCCGAGCATCGCAATGGTCGAGCACCGCTGCGTACCGCGAACCATGCAATGACGACGGCCGGACATGGGCTACCGAGCATCGCAGCTCGGGCTTACCGGTCGAGCATCGCACCGAGACTGCCAGCCGCTTGGTAATCGCGAACCATGCAATGACGCGGCTGAACATGGATGGCCGAGCATTGTAGCTCGGGCTTTGGATCTGCCGAGCAACATCACTCGAGCTCAGATTTGGCCAAGCAGATGCTTGGGGCAGCAATGTGCTGAGCATGGTTGGCCAAACATCGAGTTTCGGCTTAGCCGAGCAACCGCAGGTACCGCGAACCATGCAAAGAACGGTCGAGCATGGTTGGCGAGCATCGCATCGCACTGCTTTGGTCGAGCTACCGCTTGGTCCGAACCATGCAACACGTGACGTCGAGCATGGTTGGTCGAGCATCGCAAATGCTGCGCCGAGCAACGCTGCGGTTGTGAACCATGCAACGACGTGCTGAACATGGATGGCCGAGCATCGCAGCTCAAACTTTGGCTGGCCGAGCATCGCAGCTCGGGAATTGGCCGAGCGGTACGCTTGCCATAACCATGCGAACGCGGTCGAACATGGGTGGCCGAGCATCGCAACTTCGGGCTGGCAGCGCCAGTACCGCGAACCATGCAAAGAACGTTGAACATGGGTGGCCGAGCATCGCAGATCGGGCTTTGGCTGGCCGAGCATCGCAGCTCGAGAATTGGCCGAGCAGTTGTCTGGTGCAGCTGTGAACTATGCAGCGACATGCTGAGCATGGTTGGCCGAGCATCGCAGCTCGGGCTTTGGCTGGCCGAGAATCGCACTGACTGGCCGAGCAACATTGCGTGCGAACCATGCGATGACGGCCGAGCATGGTTGGGAGTTAAGTGTTTCTGAGAGAGGAGAGAGAGACAGAGAGAGAGAGAGCCCTTGGCTGTCGGTGTCTCAAGGTCGGTGCTGCTCCTCTCTGCGATGGGAACTCGACCGCTGCCATGCAACGATGGGAGCTCGGCTGCTGCTATGCTGCGATGGGAACTTGGCTACTGCTCCTTCTGGTGAGGGGTTTTCTTGTGAAGAGAGTCCCTCTTTTTCTCCTCCTTTTCTTTCTTCCTCCCTCTCTGCGATGGGAGCACTGGAGCTTTTATATTGGGAGACCTCATCGTTCTGATGTGCCCCTCGTGAGGGTCGCACATCGAGCGCCTAAACTGGATGGAACAATGGAAAAGACCCGGCCACGATGGCGAGCGATGTGCCTCGGGCGCCCAGTGCCGCCAAGTCCGGACGCTGACGAGGGTGGTTGTGGAACGGGGGGGTCACCCATGCGTAGGTGATGCCAGTTTATTACCCTCATCATTCTCCCCCCCCCCCCCCCCCCCGAACGGGGGTGTCACCCATGCGTAGGTGACACCAGTAAAGCTCGAGCTGCGATGCTCGGCCAACCATGCTCGACGCCATCGCATGGTTCGCACCGGCACCAGCCGCCAATTCCCGAGCCACGATGCTCGGCCACCAAAGCCCGAGTGCGATGCTCGGCCACCCATGTTCAAAGACGCCGTCAGATGGTTCGCACGCACGCACCGCTCGCCACCCATGTTCAAAGACGTTGTTACATGGTTCGCAGCCACGCAAGCAATCGCTTTCGGCCAAAGCCCGAGCCGATGCTCGGCCACCAAACCCTGCGATGCTCGCCAACCATGCTCAAGACGCGTGCATGGTTCGCGCACGCAATTGCCACCGCCGCCAAAGCCCGAGTATGCTCGCCAACCATGCTCAACACGCCGCCGCATGGTTCGCACAAGCAGCTTTCGGCCAAAGCCCGAGCCGCGATATTTGGCCAAACCATGCTCAAGACATCGCCGCATGGTTCATCGCCGCCAAGCATCCGCTCACCCAACCGAGCCCTAGTGATGTCGCTTCAGATCCAAAGCCCGAGCTACAATGTTCGACCATTTCAAGACGTCGCCAGATGGTTCGTGAATCGCACCAGCGCTGTTTCGCCACCCATGTTCAAAGACGTTGTCGCATGGTTCGCTGCGACTAAGCATTGCTACACCTCGAGTGCGATATCGACCACCAAAGCCCGAGCTGCACCAAAGCCTGCGAGCCGGCCACCAAAGCTCGAGTGCGATGCTCGGCCAACCATGCTCAAAGACCGTCTGCATGGTTCGCACGCACTGGGCAATGCTACTAAAGCCCGAGTCATGATGCTGGCCAACCATGCTCAAAGACGCCGCATGGTTCGTGAGCTACACCAAGTCGCTCGGCCAAAGCCCGAGCCGCGATGTTGGCCAACCATGCTCGACATCACCGCATGGTTCATCGCCGCCTAAGCATCCGCCGCCAACCGAGCCCAAGTGATGTCCGCCGCATATCCAAAGCCCGAGCTATAGTGCTCGCCATCCATGTTCAAAGACGTCGCGCATGGTTCAGAGTCGCACTGCACCGCCACCAATTCCCGAGCTGATGCTCAACAAAGCCCGAGTGCGATGCTCGCCCATGTCCAAAGACGCCATCGTGCATGGTTCGCAATTGCCAAGCACCGCCGCCAATTCCCGAGCTGCGATGCCCGGCTAGCCAAAGCCTGAGCTGCGATGCTCGGCCAACCATGCCCAAAGACGTCCGCATGGTTCGTGAATCGCACTGGGCGCTTGCTCACCACTCTCGAGCTTCGATGCTCGGCCACCCATGTTCAAAGACGCGTCGCATGGTTCGTGAATCGCACCAGCGCTCGGCCAATTCGAGTCGCGATGCCAACCATGCTCAAGACGCCGATGGTTCGCAAGATTACGCAATCGCCGCCAATTTCCCGAGCCGCGATGCGTACCAAAGCCTGAGCCACGCGGCTCGGCCAGACAAAGCCCGAGCCACGCCGCTCGGCTAGATAAAGCCCGAGTCATGCCACTCGGCCAAACAAAGCCGAGTCATGCCGCCGCGATTAAAGCCCAGTCATGCCGCCGGCGACAAAGTTCGAAATATGCCGCCGGCCAAACAAAGCCCGAGCCACGCCGCTCGGCCAGACAAAGCCCGAGCCACGCCGCTCGGCCAGACAAAGCCCAAGCCACGCCGCTTGGCCAGACAAAGCTCGAGCCACGCCGTCGCCACCAAAGCTCGAGCCAGATACCTCGCGCCGCACTTGCCTACACCTCGCGGTCTAACCCGCTTTGTCGTGTACCTGCCGCACCGCCTGCTGTTGCACCTCAAGACGGCTCTAACCCGCTTTGCGGTACTTGGCCGCATCGCTGCGCCACACCTCGCCAGCGGTCTACCGCCTGCTGTACCCTGGCCGCGCCCATTGCCTACACCTCAAGACTGCCTAACCCGCCTTTATCGTGTACCTACCGGCCACCGCCTGTTGCCTACACCTCGGGCGCGGTCTAACCCACCTTGCTGTACCTCGGCCGCACCGCCTGCCTACACCTCGCCATGCGTCTAACCCGCTGCTGGTACCTCGCCGCAACCTACCCGTTTACACCTCGGCCGTGGTCTAACCCGCCTGCTGGTACCTCGGCCACGCGGCTGCCTACACCCTGCGCATTCTAACCGCTTTGTTGTGGTACTCCTACCAAACTCCGATCCACACCTCAACACTATCCAGCCTTTGACCGACCGCCTGGCCGAAGGCTTTCAGCTGGCGCCTCGGTGCCAAGCCAAAAGGTCGCCGCCAGGGCTCTCTAGAAACTTTCGACATCGATTAGGAACAAACCAAAAGCCAAGCCTCGACCTCCCTAGTAAGAGCCGATGACTTCCTTCTGGGAGAATGATGAGGACATGAATCGTGTCACCTACGTAAGGGTGACGCCTCAGAACTACCGCTCGCTAAGGTGTTTGCCACGCCTCGCCCGGTTAAATGTCGGACTTGATGTACCGGACGCCCATCAAGGCACATCACCATCCCGGAAAAACTAGGTCGTTCCCACAGTTCTATCCAGGTTTAGACGCTATCAGACGTACGACCCTGCGGAGGGGCACATCAGGAACAGTAGCTTTCTCAATATAAACACTCCAGCACTCCTATCGCAGGAGGAAGAAAGGAAAGGAGGAGAAAAAGAGGGACACTCTTCACAAGAAAACCCCTCACCAGAGCAAAGCAAAGTTCATCGCAGATAGCAAAGGAGCTCCCATCGCAAAGATAGCAACAAATGAGCTTCCATCGCTGCATGGCAATGTACGAGTTCCCATCGCAAAGATAGCAAGAAATGAGCACCCATCGCAGCATAGCAGCAGCCAAGCTCCCATCACTGCATGGCAGCGGCCGAGTTCCCATCGCAGAGAGGAGCAGCACCGACCTTGAGACACCGGCAATCAAGGGCTCTCTCTCTCTCTCTTCTCTCAGAAACACTTAACTCTCCCTTATCCAACGCTAACTTAAGCATCGAAGGAGTCGGGACGAGAAACCCTTGACCCGACTTGTGTGCAGGAACCGAAGGGCATGCTGCGAGCTGGTCACCAGAAGAAGGAACCGATCCCGAGCGAGCGGATGATCGCCTCGCCGCTGGCTTCTGGCTCGTCGAGATCGACCAAGGCGGCCCCTGCGCATTCGGACCCGAACCCACCGCGACGGCCCGAGGCCACGGCATAAAGTTGTATACACTAACACCGCGAGTAGGTTTAACCAACTGGTCATGTGACCCACCATGAGCCGTGCCCTACAAGGTTACCTCAAAATTTCCTACCCATTTCATATCATCACCACATATCAAAAAAGATCCAAAGGGTGATGTATTGAGAGTAGCTACAGAAACAGAGTAGGATTAGGTTATGGTACTGGGGGCTGAACAAGGATGCATTAGATCTATATTGGCAATGGTGTTTATGACTAACCAAAAACATTAGTGAGAATATAGGTAAAGGATTGAACCACAATTAATCAAATTATTTATTTTTTGGTGGAGAAGAAGAGAATCAGTGCATTCATTACAAGGAATGAAAATGGCCCAATTTGCAGCATGAATCATTCTTGAATCTGTACATTAGCTAACATTAAAAATAACTAGATCAGTGCACCTTCACTATAATTACAAAGTCCGCCGTATGACTGCTTAAAACATGCAACAAGGGTTAATATATCATTCAAAAGAAACACGAAGCAAATTGGATACGACAAATAGAAACACCTTGAGCTGCAGAACTGCCGGATACCATGAGACCGAATTCTGTAAAAACTATTGCTGTGGCCTCTACAGAATAATCTTTGTACTACAGTAAACCAGCAGATGTAGTGTTTACAACAACAACAACAACAACAACCAGTTTAGCAGTAGATTGGAACACTTTTGTTGCATGCATATTCAAACTACTCAGATTCTCGATAAAGAGGTAAATGAACTAACCAGTCTTGCATCAGCCCATCTCCCTTGAGATCTCTTGTGCATAATTACTTAGCAGACTGCAAAACAGAACCAGATTCGTTGTGCAACACAAACAAATAGCAAAATGCTTGCATCAATTGATAATGATCAAAAAGAAGCCAAGGGAAGTCTATTTAGGGTGAACATCTTTTGGCACACTACTGCTCATGAGATATAAATGGTATGCAGAGCAGATTATAATGAAGCTAGATTATGTTTCATGAGCTTTTCTACTTTACCCAGCAGAATCATCACCATCTCTGCACTGCCAAATGATTTCTCCAGCAACATTCCTCTCATTAATTTGCATTGCTATAGCTAGTAGAGAGACTTATACTTCTGAGACAAAGCCATGCTTCCCTTCCTCAGGTCTGCTTCACAGCCCCACTTGATCCAGAGTGACACAAGCTTGCTAAGAAGAGTCGGCTCCAATTCCTCTAAGCCTGTCCACCTCCCACCCCATAACCCCCGCCCTCACCAGGCTCCCAATTGTCCTCCAAGCCAAGCCCAAATCATTCCTCCAGTCCCCCCTCGCCATCCTCTTGTACAGGTAGCTCTCGAACGTCATCCTCTGCACGTACTCATCTGCGCACAGTTCCACCAGCGCCTCGCGCCCGGCGTTGCTCCGTAGAACACCTGCTGCAGCAGGCCCAGGAACCGGAACATGCCCCCGTACTCCTCGTCCCATTTCCTCAGGTACTCCGTCTTGAGGTCGGCTTCGGTCACCACCCCCCGCTCCTTCCACGCCCTCACGATGGCCTCCCCGCACATCCGCCCAGACTTGGCGGCGAAGTAAATCCCCTCGCCGGAGCACCGGGTGACGTATCCGGCTGCGTCTCCCACTAGCGCCGCCCGCCCCACCACCCGTCGCGGCCTCGGGTGCTCCGGGATCGGGTGCGCCTCCACCCGGATCACCTCCCCGCCGGCTATCTTGGGCCCGGCCCGGGCCCGGATCGCGGCCTGAAGCCGCTTGATGTCGGGCTTGGCGGCGGAGGTGCCGGTGCCGACGGCCACGTGGTCGCATTTGGGGAAGACCCAGGCGTAGAAATCTGGGGAGACGTCGGCGCCGACGTACATCTCCGCGAGGTCCTCGTAGCGGGGCATGCCGGGGGAGCCGGATCCGCTCCTGGAAAGCGATAGCGGTGGTGTAATCGCCGGCGGAGATGGAGCGGGCGACGCGGCTGTTGGCGCCGTCGGCGCCGATGACGACATCGACGGCGAGGGCGGAGGTGCCGGCGAGGGAGCCGGGGGTGGAGGGGGAGGCGGTGTAGTGGACGAGGTAGGGGTCGGAGTCGGATAAGGGGAGGCGGAGGGAGGTGAAGAGGCCGGGGAGCAGGCGGGCGCCGGCGTCGGCGGCGCGGCGGCGGAGGAAAGCGTCGAGGACCTCGCGGCGGAGCATGGGGATATGCTCGTGGGGCCGGAGGGAGCGGCCGAAGTCGGCGGCGCGGTTGGAGGGGGAGAGAACGCGCATGCGGGTGACGCGGCGGTCAACGAGGGACGACGGGAGGTCGAACTCGGACAGCATGCAGAGGGGGATGGCGCCGCCGCAGGGCTTAGATCCCGAGGGGGCCCGCTCGATGAGGTAGGTCTCGATGCCTCCGAGCGCGAGGGCCTCGGCGGCCGAGGCGCCGGCGGGGCCGCCGCCAATGACGGCAGCCCTGGAGGGGGCGGGCGGAGCATGCGATGATGATGGGGGCCTTGGGAAAGGGAGGCGGTCGTGTTTTGGTGGTGGTGCGGGTGGTTCTGAGGGGAGGCCGGAGGTGAATGGGGAGGAGAGAAGGTAGTGGCAAGAGGTAGCCATCGGTGGCGGAGCGGAGAGTGAGGCGCTCTGCTTGGCTTCTTCTCGTTTCAGGTCCTGAGTGCGACTCTTTTGAGCTCAGGAAACGATTCCGGGTTCCGGGAAACCTTCCCTGTCTCGACCGATAAACGAAACAAACTCTCCACCCGTCGCACGCGCCGCACGTAGCGGCGGACACAAAACGCAGTAGCGGGACCCCCCACAATAGTCTCGTTGTTGAGCACACCTGATAAGGATATTAAGAATGACGGGACACCTGGTCTTCTGTCGTACAACCGGATGACGTCATCGCCCCTCCTGCGCCCCAACCGCCCACGATGCGACAGCCCGACGTCGCCTCCTCAAGACGCCCAACTACCCACCCGCTGACCACGCACGACTGCGAGGTCGTGCCCAGACGCCACCGCAGACCGGCGCACCTCCGTCCGACCTATTTAACAGTAAGATCGGGAAAAGGGGTGAACCTTGCTCCACGCAGAATCCGAGAGGCGAGTAGACTCGACACCCCGCAACTCACTTTGGGGGAACTCGACGCCAACACACAAAGGACCTCACTCTCTCTCTCTCTACCTCTCTCTACATAACGACTCACTCACTCCCATCCGACTTTGACTTGGCGTGAGGGGTCGCGAGCATCCGACCCGCCACGCAGTCTCGCCCCTCGACGGCCGAGGAGCGCACCGCTTTTCGAGAACATCGACGCGCGAGCAGAGCCATCGACGCCCGACCGCACCGAGACGACTCCCGGATTCCGCGCGGCGCCCGGTCACGGTAAAAGTTGTTTCCTAACAGATTGGGCGCTAGAAGGAGGGCCTCTGCCGGCGGACCGCCGCTCCGCCCTAAACGGCACATGGACGAAAGGTCGCTTTCCGGGCACCTGGCCGAGGTCCCGCAGACCAACCCCGAGGACGATCCCGCCGCAACCATAGATCGCCATCGAATATATTTAGCGACGCCGACTCTACCCGCCGAGTCGTTCCACTGCTTCCCACCGTCACTGCGGAGGCTTTTCAGACCTTCTCTCAATGTGTCCGACCGCGAGTACCGCCCAGCCGCCCTCCCGCCTACTCCACGAGGCGCAGAGCCGAGCCTCCAAACGCCGAACCTTTCCCCGCATCGAGGCGATACCGCCGGCACCATCTTCCCCAGCCTCCCACCGGTTCGTGGATGGAACCCGCTCGAAAACTCGGACGCCCCGCCGAACTCGAGGCGGTGTCTTCGCACTGACGACCTATTTCGAGCTCAGATCCTACCCATCGCATACCGGAGGAGGTGCAAAGGACGTCCGAAGTCCAAAGAAGAGCACAGGGAAGTGCCTCACCGGAGTCCCCGTCGCCACCGATATACGGAATACCCAAAGGCCCTCGAACTTCCGCCTTCCCTCCATCGACCTTTATGATGGAGTCGCTGATCCACCGATCACGCCGCCGCCTTCCGGCTCAAATGGCCCTATATGGAACTTCTGACGCCTTTGATGTGCGTATGCTCTCACCACGCTGAAAGGATCCGCCCGCATGGTACAAGACCTTAAAAAGCGGGTCGGTGACATCCTTTGAACAGCTCGCCATGACTTCGAGCCACGCTTTTGGCATTCGCGCGACCAAAGCCCTCTCGCGCGCTTCTCCCGGTTTGAAGCGTATGAGGACGAACCCCTCTCCCACTTCGCGCGCGGTTTCACCACGAGGTACGGGAATTATCTGATGCTCACCCATCGTTATCGTGCAGCATTCATGATGGGGTTGCGACCGCCGAGGTTCTCGCTGGTCCTCGTGGAGCGACTTTCACGCCCATCGCAGAAATGTTTCAGCGAGCAAGTCAAGACGCGGCGCCGAGTCCCGGATGTCGGGAAGGAAGGAAGAACGACCGAGGGGACATCCAACTCCATCCCGATCGGACCGCGCCCAGCGGAGTCCCCGCACCAAGGGCGCCGCGGCCGCCGCTCGACCCATACGCGCCGAGCCGCCACCTCCCTCAAGGCGTCTCGACGCAAATATTCCTCCGCATCAAGGAGCGAGGAATGCCTGCCGCCACCCCGGATGAAGGGCCGGCGATACCGGCCGATAGCACCTGCATTGCCGCTTTCATCGCAAACGGACATGACACGAGCAATGCTACGAGTAAGCGATAAATCAAGAGCCGATCCAAGAGGTCACCTCGATCAATACCTCCAAAGATCCGCGGCACCATCCTCGCGCTCGGCGTCTTGGCCGAACAACATATCGACGTGATCACCGGGGACCCGCCGGAGGACATAGCGCCGGCCGGCGGGCTTATGCCCGAGCCGTCGCGACCGGGAATATCACCCTCCCTGACCGAGATCACATTCCCCTCGGGGATATGGGAGCAACCGAGCATGACGATGCGCCGTGGTGTCGGCCCGAATTGCCAACGACAGTCCGGAGGATTATGGTCGACATCGTAGCTCGGCCGACATCCTCTACTTCGAGGCCTTCGTTGGGGTCGCCAAGGAAGCCTCAAGCCTTTGCACTCGGCGCCATCGGCTTCACCGGCGACTCGATCTCGCCGCGAGGTGTCAGAATCTACCATTGACCCTCGGCGATTCCCCAAGGCCAAGACTCACTGGTAACCTTTCTCGGTGGTCGACCTCTCATCACAGATAACGCCATCTTGGGCCGACCCACCTCAACAAGCGAGGGCCGCTCGCCCACATACCACCGGACCAAGTTCCCCACCGCCACGGAGTCGGGAGGTGCGGGAGATCCTCGTGGAGTCCAGACGGTGTTACTTGACGGCGACCTCCCGGGAAAGAGGAAAAGGCCGCAACCGCCTCGAAGACCGCTGGACGCAGCTACCCGACCGAGCATCCCGAGCCAACAAACCCGGGCGGTTATTCCGCCGCAAGATGACCGCCCCGACGGATACCGGGATTGGCTCGACTGGTGATCAAGAGCGGCGCACCATCGCCTCCTCAGAAAGCGCCGATGTCTTCGCCGAGCCGCCGACCTCCCGAATCGACCAAGTCGCCCAACACCATCTACACATTTCTCGACCGCCGCCGGTGAGACAGACCTCGCCTCACCCTCGAGCGCCAACAAGCCGTGGCAGAAAGTTGATAGGCTCTTGGCGTCGACTTCATTGAGGAGGTTCGTACCTCGCTGGCCGCCCAATGTAGTCCTCGCCAAGAAGCCTAATGGAAGCCGGAGGATGTGTGTTGACTACACCGATCTAAATCGGGCTTGCCCGGCGATTGCTTCCCCTACCTAGGATCGACTAACCGGTCGACTCAACCTGGTACGCCCGCTTCTCCTTCATGGACGCCTACTCCGCATAACCAGATCCGGATGGCCCCCGAGGATCGGCAACATACAGCCTTCCACACACCCCAAGGAGCCTACTTCTACAAAGTTATGCCTTTCGGGTTAAAGAACGCAGGCGCCACTTACCAAAGGATGGTGAACAAGGTGTTTGCCCGACAAATAGGGCGAAATATGGAAGTCTACGTGGACGATATGATCGTGAAAAGTCGTACAGGGGCTGCACACCTTGACGACTTGCGGGAAACCTTCGCCACACTGAGAAGGTATGGGATGCGCCTAATCCGGCCAAGTGCGTCTTCGGCGTGACATCGGGCAAGTTCCTCGGTTCATCATACACGAGAGGAATTGATGCCAACCCCGAGAAGATCCGAGCTCTCACCGACATGAGATCTCCAAGCACAATTAAGAAGCTTCAATGCCTTAACGGAAGGATAGCGGCTATGTCCTGCTTTCATTCCGGCCGAGATAAGTGCCTCCCTTTCTTCCGAGTCCTCAAAGACCAAGAACTTCCAATGGACGGCAGAGTGCGAGGAAGCCTTCGCCGCTCGGCAGCGCTTATCCGAAGCTACCCGACTTACCTGGTGTCCGCGCGTAAAAACTTACCCTCTATCCGGGCGCATCTCAAGGCATGCAGTGAGCTCGGTGTTGTGAAAGAAGCCCCGATGCGCAACACCCGATTTACTACACCACCATGTGTCGTGGGCCGAGCAGCGCTTATCCTCCCATCGAAAGGTCGGCATTGGCACTCATTCTAGCGGCTCGGAAGCTACGCCCTACTTCCAAGCCCATACGATTGAGGTATTGACCGACCAACCCTCGCGCAAGTTCTTTCTAAGTTTGACGAGCGTATGCCTCCTCAAATGGTCGGTGGAGCCGTCCGAGTTCGACCGCTACAAGCCAAGAACAGCCATCAAGGCCTGTGCCTTGGCCGATTTTATCTCGGAGTTAACACCACCGGAAGCGTAGCGTTGAGCAAATCCACCGAGACCGGATGCTTCACGTGGATGGGTCTTCCACCTGTGGAGCCGCGCCGACTCATTCTCGAGGATCCCGACGACACGCTTTGAGCGCTCCTCCGCTTCGGCCGCGCCACAAACAACGAGGCCGAGTACGAGGCGCCGCTGGCGTGCCTCCGCTTGGCGCGCCGAGATGCAACTAGGAGCAATCCACATTCTCACGGATTCCCAACTTGTCGCCGAGCAAGTTGGTGGAGAGTATCGGCGCGGACGCGACCATGTCCGATACCTAACCGAGGTAAAGGCCCAAACCTCTAACTTTCCCGCTTCACTGGGCCCAGGTGCCTGTGTCCTAACGAGCGGCCGACCACCATGAAATTGGCCTCGGGAGCCGATCCAGAGGAACATCCCGAGGTCGAAGAGCTGACACACCGGTCGGTGGCCATCATGGAGATCGGGGATCCCGGAGTCCCGACCGCCCCACCCACGTGGATTCAGGAAGTACTGAAGTACAAACGTGAGGGGATCCTGCCAGCCGATGAGGTCAAAGCACGGCGCTCGCCGAACTCAGCGTGGTATCACAAATCGGCGACCGACTCTACAAAGGTCGCTTTCCCACCCCTACTACGATGCTTAGATCCCGAGGAGGCAGAGTGATTCTCGCCGAGGTCCACGGCGATTTGTGGGGAGCATATGGGCGCCGAACTCGCCTTCAAAATACCGCGCTGTGGCCATCGCCTACGCCGCACCGAGACGCCAAGGCTTTCGTGCGGGCGGTGCGACACTTGCCACACAGTTCGCGCTCGCAGCCTCCCTCGCGTCCCGCCGCCACCATGGATTGCGCCCGCCCTTCGCCAATGGGGATGGACCTCTTGGGGCCGTTTCCCCCGGCCACGGGAGACATATTATTGTGGGCATAGATTACTTCACCAAGTGGGTGGAGGCCGAGCCATCGGCACCATTATCGCCGAACGGGTCAATGTCAGATGGAAGAACATCGTGACCTTCGTTCGCCCAACGTTATCATAATCGATAACGGGACCCGGCCGCCAAAGACTCGGTTTTCGGAGTTCACGCGACTTATCACATCCACCGAGTGAGTTTAGCTCGGTGGCCCACCCTGCACCAACGGGCTTGCCGAGGTGACCAACCGATCTATCCCGGATGGACTTAGGAAAGGACTTTGGAAGCCCGACGAGCCGGGTCGACGAGCTCCGAACATCCTATGGTCTTTGCGGACTACTCAAGACGCCGCGAGTCCCCACACCTGCATTCGGCGTGGAAGCAGTCCTACTGCCGAATTGGTCATCCCAACATTCCGGTGGAGAACTATGGGGAATCCACCTCGCCCAGTGGAGTTCGGCCGCCTAGACCGCTAGAAGAACGCAGACTAGCGCGCATGTAAAAATGCCGGGCGCATAAATGTATGTTGCCGTGGAGTTACAACAAGAGGGTGCGCCTCGATTTCTGGATGGGCGACTTAGTCCTACGCAAGGCGTATAAGCGACCCGCCACTCAAGGGCAAGCTTGCACCAAAGTGGGAAGGCCCCTACCGAGTAATCCAAGTAGTCCGACCGAACGCTCCGGCCGCGACTATGATCAGCAGCTTCCGAGGACTTGGAACGCCCACAACCTTAAGAAATATTTTGTTTAAGGACAAAACGGAAGTGAATTGATGCCAAACTCGCCATTGGAGAGAAGTTGAGATTGTATGGAGAAAACATACTTGTATTACCAAAAAGTTTGGGTTACAAAATGCGCTCTAGCGGGAAGAAGCATTACAAAAGCAAGGGAAAGCCCTCCAAAAAAGAAAAGAGGTCTTCGTGCCGCAGCCGGAAGGTCTTGCCGGCGGGAACCTCGCCAGCATGTCGACCCCCGATCCTCGGGCATGAGACGGCGATCCTCTCGACCGCCGAGCTCGAGGACATGCTCGAACCGGCCGTGGCAACTTTGTACCCAGATCAGACGATACTCGCCCGTCCGGCCCAGCCGAGGAGGAAGCCCTCCGACTTCTTGTATGCGCGATCGCCTCCGGTCCTTCTCGCCGACTCTTCCGCCGCGCAAGGGGCTTCTCGGCGGCTCGCAGCGGCCTCCTCGAGGTCGCCTTGGCGCCAACCCCGAGGCCTCTCCATCCGGAGGCGGTTCTCCGCCGCCATCCGGAGGAGCTTCGCAGCCCGGCCTGCCGCCGAGGCGCTCGAGCTCGGCGGGTCGACGCGCCACTTCCGCGCCATGTCCACGCCGCCTAAGAAGAATCGCCGGTCCCGACCGCGCTTCTCGAGCCGGGCGGCGCAACTCCGAAGTTGCGCCACCCATGTGCCATGCACCAGCGACCGGAATCCTGCACCGGGGCGAGGAGAGCAGTGGTGTAGTGGAGACCCTGCACAAGAAAAAGACGCTGAAAGGGATGAACAAGAGCTAAGTCAAGAGGATACAAGCAAAACGGTGCTCACCCACAACACCGACTTAGCGGACTTGGCGAGCAGCGCCTCCGAGGGGAGCGTGTATAAGTCCCGAGCCATGTCGGGATGGAGCGCCCCCCGGAGATAGCGGGCCGAGGGCTCTCCCCCGACCCACACCTTGTCCCCCCGGGACAGACCGTGCCACCGGGCCACGAGAGGTCGCCGCGCCCGGGACCTCCCCATCATTCGGGAAAGGAATGGCTGATCCTTCCCGACGTGACCGACAGTCCTGCATGGTTGGGGAACGCCGACCCTTCCCGCCGCTCGGCCGACCAGCTCTCGCAGGCGGCCGGTACCGGCCGCTCGACGCCCGGCCGCACATACCGGGCGCCTCTGTGTCCACCACGTCCTTGGCCTTTGCCCTTTTCTTCGGACGCCCCTCATCGGCAGCACGCGGAGCCATCCCCGCCCGCTTGGAACCGCCGAGAGCGCGAGATGGTCCCCTGAGCACCCGAAGTCGTGGAAGGATCGCAGTTCACCATCCCCGCAAAAAGGCAACAGATACGCTGTAAAATAGAGAATGGCAAAGCAATCTAAAGAGAGGCGAGACGGCGCCTACCTCGAGAGCGGATCGGCCCGCCTCCACCAACCATGCCCACATATTGCGATGGCTTGCGAGGAAGGGAGGATTACTCTCACCGCCGAGGTGAGCACGCCTCGGCACTTAGCTTCGGGGCAGAGTTATCGATGGTCCTTGACGACCACCGAACTCCGAAACCCCAGTCCATTTGGCACTGGACAAAAAAGAAGCGCCTCTTCCACCCTTTGTTATTGGTGGGGGCGCCGCTAACCCGGAACCCTGGTCGTGCGGCCAGGAAGTAGCCCCCCGACCCCTTGAAGAGGCGAAAGCAGGAGAGGAAAAGGTTGCGGGTCGGGGCGATGTTGGCGTAGTGGCATTCCCCTAGGAAAACCACCAGATACCGCCAAGAGTTGGGGGTTATCTGGGAAGGCGAAATCCGCCACAGGGAGATACAGCACTATGATCGGGTGCGGGAAGGCGCAGCCGCCTCTAGGGCATCGGCGGTCGGCCCTTGGGAACCGGGTCAAAGCCCGCTGTCCCGCCAATGCCGAGGTTGAACTCCTCCGGGATGCCGTAGCGCCGGAGAATCCCCACCATACGCCGCCCAAGACGGAGTCTTGGTCATGCGCCACATTAAGTCCTCTAACGCCCGCCCCGCTTCCGCATCTGAGGAAGGGCTGGAAGGAGGAGACGAAGGAGGAGCGGCGACGCGGGTTGTAACTGATGGGGAGGAGGAGGAAGAAGCAGAGGAAGAGGAAGTGGAAGGAAGACCCATCGCACACTAACCTATGAAGGAAGAAATCGGCTGGAAGAAGCTAAAAGGCACCGGAGCCTATGGAGAAAACTTGAAGGGAGACGACAGCAGGACAAGAGATGAGAGCTCCGCTGATAAAGTGATAGAGAGACGCGAGGCTCCCTATTTATAGAAAAAGGGGAACCTCGACCTTTCGCCTCCCGAGGCAGGCGACAGCATGACGCCGCCACATCGCCCAATAGCATCACATCGGGCAGTCGAAGCGCCGGCGTCATATTAATGAAGAGCTGACGTGTACACCCCTGTAGGAAACTCATCCCAGACGCCACGGCTCGATTCCAAAGAACCGCATTATCGCGAGCCGCTGGCGCGCGCAGCGGTTCGGCTTTAGGTCTTGAGCAGCTGACCATCGCATACTGGGCCCGAGCGTGTCTCGGCTTCATCCCGAACGGCAGCGGGCTATTCTGGTTTTCAGGTCTTGAGCAGCAGCCGACCATCGCATATCGGGCCCGAGCGTGTCTCGGCTTCATCCCGAACGGCAGCTTCGGCTATTCCGATCTTCTAGGTCTTGAGCGCCGCCGACCACCGGTATTCGGGCCTTGAGCCAGCCTTACACACACCAACGGAAGTTCGACTATTATGGCTTCTCGTGCGGTGCGTGACCTCGACCCCTTGTACCAAAATGGCGGGTCGGTGAAGGTGAGGACCCGACGTGTCTCAACCCCCGACTTCCGGACGGCCGGCAAGGAGAATCGAGCGCTCCTCGACTTCTTATTCCGAACGACGGTTCGGCTATTATAGATTCTCGGTCGTGCGTGACTCGACCCCTTGTACCAAATGGCGGCCTGGCGAAGGTGAGGACTGGACGTGTCTCAACCCCGACTTCGGACGCCGGCTTGGCAAGGAGAATCGAGCGCCTCTCGACTTCTTATCCCGAACGGTTCGGCTATTCTCGTTTCATAGGCCCCGAGCGGCATGGCCACACATCCCGAACGCGGGCTACTCGTTCTCAGCCTTGAGCGGCTCGGCCACACACATTCGAACGGCAGTTCGGCTATCACGATTTTGCAAGTCGTGGTAGGCGTGACTCGACCCTAGTACCCAACGACGGTCGAATGAGACTTGACATCGCCGCCTTACCTTGAGCCGCCACACATCGGTTCAATCGCCCACTCGCGAGTCTCAACCTCGACACGGACGTCGGCTTGGCAAGCGGAACTCGGGCGCCTCTCTCGACCCCATTATCCCGAACAGCGATTCGGTACATGATCTAGAGCGGCTCGATCATCAGCATCCTAGGCCTTGAGCGGTGGTTTCAAGATCATATCCCAACGCATTGCCGGTGACTATGGCTCGGGTCTTGAGGTTCCTCGACTCTTTATCCCGAACGGCGGTTCGGCCGAGATCTTGAGCTTCCGCGATCATCGGGTTTTCCGGTCTTGAGCGGCGCCGACCCGTATCCGCAGCGATTCGGCCAATTATGACACGACACGCAGTAACCTCCACCCAAGATCTCGCGGCAAACTGTGTTTTTCCGAGCACCACCTCCAAATTGTCCCGCAGAGTGGCTTTTTACGGGGTAGTGATAAGGATATTAAGAATGACGGACACCGGTCTTCGTCGCATAACCGGATGACGCCATCGCCTCCCGCGCTCCAACCGCCCACGATGCGCACACCGACGCCGCTCTCCTCAAGACGCCTAACTACCCACCTGGCTGACTACAGACCGACTGCGTGAGGTCGTGCCCGTGACGCCACCGCAGACAATGGAGCACTCCTCCGTCCGACATATTTAAGCCAACGGTAAGATCGGGAAAAGGGGTCAACCCTTGCTCCACGCAGAAACAAACCGAGAGGCGAGTAGACTCGGACACCCACGCAACTCACTTTGGGGGACTCCGGCCGACCGGCCGACACACAAAGGACCTCACTCTCTCTCTCTCTCTCTACCTCTCTACATAACGACTCACTCACTCCCATCCGACTTTGACTTGGGCGTCGGAGGGGTCGGGCGGAGCATCCGACCCGCCTTGCTGCAGGTCTCGCCCCCGACGGCCGAGGAGCGCGCAGCCGCCTTTCGGAGAACATCGACGGGCGCGAGCAGGAGCCATCGACGGGCCCGAATCGTACCGAGACAACCCCCCGGTTTTCGGATTCCGCGCCGTGCGCCCCGGGGTCACGGTAAAAAGTTGTTTCCCCTAACAACACCCAAGTGGGGGCAGCGTGAGAAGGGGTCCACGCGGGATCCGTGAGTCGTTCGTTACTTTGGTCGTGCTGAACCCGGCGACACGAAGGCATTTTTGGGTCCTCGTGAGGGGAAGAGTCGGTGCTCGTCCCGTGACAAAGCACTCTCCCGGCACGTGGCTCTTCCGCAGCTAATGCGAACCCGACTCGTTTCGACCAAGGTAAGCTAGACGTAGCGTTATCATCATGGTTATCTTAATATTATTTTCGACACATCAACAAGACAAAACACTTGTTAACGTTAGGATCAATGTGACATACACCACCATGTTTAGCATGTTTCTATCCCTCATATTTCAATAAACTTGTCACATCATTTCCATAGTCATGCAAGAATGATTTTGGATTGAGATGAACCAATTGGTTATAGTGATGTGATGCTTGAGATATACATCCTGTAACGTCTCAGTTGATGGAGTAAAGGTGTTGGATGGTGCGTCCATATCCAACAAGTCCTCTAGCTATCCTATCAGGAATCACTTAGGAATTGGATTAGAAATATCTATTTTATAGTTTGATTTTGAGCGACAACTACGAATCATACATTCAAATATGAGGATTTTTTATTTATTATTTTTATACAGACATTCTTTGAAACCTTATCCACCTATTTGGATCGCCCAAAGCTTCAACCCCGAGTCTCCCTATGTACATCCGCCGATGATTCTGATCGCTCGATCCCAGCCCTTCATGTTGATCACAAATCAAACGATACATTCTGATCACTCGATCCCAGACGTTCATCTTGATCACAAACCCGACGGACGGACCGGCCCGGCGCGGGCCCTCCGCACCCGACCGGCCCACGTCTCCTCCCCGCCGACCTCCGCCGCCGCCGACCTCCGCCTCAGCCCCTCCAGCTGGGCTTCCCAGTCGCCCAAGCCCCCGCCGCGCCGCGCGGGGGCCCGCCCCCCCGCTTCGCCCGCGCGCAACGATGCGGCGGCCCCGATGGCGGCGGCCCAGCGATCGGCGGTGAGGGCGAGGTCGTAGTGGCGGCGGCGTACGGGGTCGGAGAGCACCTCGTAGGGCTCGCGCGCGCCTGCATGAACCGCTCCGCGTAGCGGCGCTCGTCCCCGGGAGCGGCACGCGTCCGGTGCCACCGCCTCGCCTGCCTCCGGTACCCCGCCTTGATCTCCTCCGCCCCGCCGTCTCCGCCACCGACAGCATCTCGTACATGGTGGCCGTCCGCACGGCCGAGACCCGGAGTCGGGTCGTTGGTGCCGGAGACAAGCAAGGTCTGCAAACGGAAGAAGAGAGCGAAATCATGGTGGGGGAAGGTGGTTGGTCAAAAAGGGCGTTGCATTATGAGGACTTATATAGCCGGGAGAGAGAGCGAGAGAGAAGAGCGGATTAGCGAGAAGGCGGTCATACACGAGCGAACACGAAGGCTGTGGGCTACCATGCGGGGCCCAGGTGGTTAACAGGTAAAAGGAAAGGACAATGAAGGGCAATTTCGGGCTTTCATCTTCGTCGCCCGTGCTGGCAACGTCATCACTTGGTAGGCTTCTAGAAGGATTCCTTTCTCTCGTGACGTGTTAACGGCGAATTGTTGTTTGGCAACCTCGACCGCTTATTATTAATAATTTTTTAAAATAATATTTCTTATTTATCATCTTATTATTATTATTTTTATTATCTTTTACTCAACAGCAGACTCTTCGTCGACGTCGACGCTCTCTCCCGCACTCTTGCCTACCGCGTGATGCGTCCTTCAACAACGAGGAGGGAAAAAAAAAATCTAATATATTTTTACAAGACATTTAATCTTAAAATATGGTTCTCATATCATTCGTGAGTATAAAATCTATAATTATATTATTATTATTATATAAAAAATATTAAGAATAATTATATACTATTGTTAATTTTAAATACCAAGTTATCATCGCATAATTGATCTTATAATCTTTGTTATAATTATGGTTTAGTTGAGTATGAAAGTAAATTAATTAAGTTAAAATCATATTTTGGTTGAGATATCATTGGGATAGAATCTTACAGTCGCTGTCAAATTTTATTAATCATCTCTTTTTTTAATAAAAAAAATAGTACTAGTCATCTTAAAATTATGTTATACTAGTTTTGTAAAAAAATTGAATACATTTTATAAAAATTCACTGAGTTACATTTGAACTAAGTTATACTATAGCATAAATATACTGCCCAAGTGTCTAAAACACTAATAGTTAAGCCACATCCTCTGCCTCACCACACTTAACAATGCCATCTGTTAGGGGAAACAACTTTTTACCGTGACCCCGGGGCGCACGGCGTGTGAATCCGGCCGGGAGTCGTCTCACGGTTCCGTCGATGGCTCTCGCCACGCCGTCGACCTCGAAGCGTGCGCGCTCCTCGGCCGAACGACTGCGGAGAGGTCGGATGCTCGCGACCCCTCCGACGCCAAGTCAAGATCGCCCGTTACCAAGTTCCCAGAGAAAGTGCGGGGTTCGAGTCTACTCACCTCTCGGAGTGTTCATGGAAAGAATCCTCTCTCTCTAGTCCAAAAAGTCCTTCCAATCCTCCATCCTTGTCTTACCTATTCGGCTTAAATAGGTCGGACGGAGGGCATGCTTCCTATGCCGCAGTGGCGACGGGCTCGACCTCGCGGCGTGCCGTCAATTGGGCGGGTAGTTGGGGCGATGCCGAGAGAAGCGACGCGGTCAAATCGTGGAGCAAGTGGAACGCAGGAGGGGCGATGACGTCATCCGGTGTCTGACCAAGACTAGGTGTCACGCCATACTTAATACCCTAACACTACCCCCTCAAAAGCCACTCCTGCGGACGATCTTGAGGATTGGAGGGTGTTGCTCGGAAAAACACAGTTGCCATCAAATCTCGGGCGGAGGTTACCGCCGTATCGTGTCATAATTGACCGAATCACATGCAGATACGGTCGCAGGCGCCGAGACCCGAAACCGGCGATCGGAAGCTTGAGATCTCAGAATCAACCGTGCTCGGGATAAAAGTCGAGGAACCTCAAGACCCGAAAACCATAGTCACCGAACCGTCGGAAATAGGCCGAGCCACCGCCAAGGCACGAAGCCGGCGATCGAGCCGCTCAAGACCATGTAACCGAACCGCTGCTTCGGGATAAAGATCGAGACGCCCGATCCCCGCTTGCCGACGCCCGCTCGGGGGTTGAGACTCGCGCTAGGCCCGTTGAACCAATGGCCGAGCCGCCGAGACCATGTACCAACCGCCGGGGTAAGGGCGGCGACGCCCGCCTCCTGTTACCGACCCGTCGTTTGGGATAAAGGGCTCGAGGTCACGCACATGACCTGGAAAACCATGATGACCGAACCGTCGTTCGGGATATGGGGCCGAGGCGCCGCTCGAGGCCCAGAATACCAGTGGTCGAGCCGCCGCTCAAGACCTGTGAAATCAGAATAACCGAACCGCCGTTCGGGACAAAGAGGGTCGAGGAGACGCCCGATTCCCGTTGCCAAGCCGACGTCCGGTAATCAGGGGTTGAGACTCGCGCTAGGCCCGTTGAACCAATGGCTGAGCCGCCGAGACCATGCCAACCGCCGCTCGGTAAGGCGGCGGCGACGCCCATTACACGAATTCGTCGTTTGGGACTAAGGGACCGAGGTCACGCGCACGACATTGAGAACCAGAATGACCGAACCGCCGTTCGGGATATGGGGCCGAGCCGCCGCTCAAGGCCCAGAATACCAGTGGTCGAGCCGCCGCTCAAGACCTAGAAGACCGATATCGCCGAACCGCCGTTCGAGATATGGGGCCGAGCCGCCGCTCAAGACCCAGAATACCAATGGTCGAGCCGTCGCTCAAGACCTAGAAGACCGATATCGCCGAACCGCCGTTCGGGATATGGGGCCGAGCCGCCGCTTGTTAGGGTATTAAGTATGGCGAGACACGGTCTAGACACCCGGATGACGCGTCATCGCCTCTGCGCTCCATTACGCCCATGATTTGACCGCCCGACGTCCGCTTCTCCTCAAGACGCCCCAACTACCCGCCAAGTTGACCACGGCACCGACTGCGAGGTCGTGCCCATACGCCACCGCAGCGGAAGCATGCCCTCCGTCCGACCTATTTAAGCCGACGGGTAAGGCGGGGAGAAGGGAGGGCTTTTTCTCGTGACCTTTTCTTTCCTGGATCTCTTTTCAGGACCCATTCATTACTTGAACACCCCGAGAGGTGAGTAGAGTCGGACACCCCGCACTTCTCTCGGGAACTCCGTGACGGGCCAAGATTTAAGGCGTCGGAGGGTGGCGGAGCATCCGACCCGCCTTGCTGCAGGTCTCGTTCTCGACGTCCGGAGCGTGCCGCCGCCTTTCGGAGGAGTCGGTCGGGAGGCGGGAGCAGGAGCCATCGACGGGCCCGAACCGTACCGAGACGACCCCCCGGTTTCCGGATTCCGCCGTGCGCCCCGGGGTCACGGTAAAATCTGTTCCCCTAGATTGGCGCTAGAAGGAGGGCCACTGTCGAAGGACTACCTGCCCGCCCTTAACGACTCATGGACGAAAGGTCGTTTCCGGCTGGCACCTCGGCGGGGGTCCCGCACTCAACCCCGGAGGGACGATCCCCGCCGCAACTATAGATCGCCATCTTTGGAATATATTTAGCGACGCCGGGCTCTACTCCGCCAAGTCCGGGTTCCACTTTCCCCACCGTCACGGTGGAGGCTTTTCAGACCTTTCCCAACAGTCCGGACCACGGCAAATCTCAGCCGCCTCCTCGCCTACTCCAGGAGGCGGCAGAGCCGACCCTCCAAAGGCGGAACCTCTTCCCGGCATCATGAGGCGATACCGCCGGTACCATCTTCTCCAGCCCCCCACGGGGTTCAGGACGGAACCCGGGCTCTTGAAAACCTAGACGCCACTTTGAACTCGAGGCGGTGTCTTGCACTGACGGACCTATTTCGGGCTCGGGATCCGGTCCATCGCAAATGGCCCGGAGGAGGTCCAAAGGACGTCCCGCAAGTCCAAAGAAGAGCAGAGGGAAGTATCCCATCGAGTCCCCGTTCGCCGACATACGGAATACCGGTGCCCTTGAACTTCCGTCTCCCTCCATCGACCTTTATGATGGAGTCGGTGATCCCGATCACGCCGCCACCTTCCGGCTCAAATGGCCCTATATGGAACTTCTGACGCCTTGATGTGCGGGCGCCCCACCACGTTGAAAGGATCCGCCTGCATACGGTACGACCTTAAAAAGCGGGTCGGTAACATCCTTTGAACAGCTCGCCAAGGACTTCGAGCTACGCTTCTTGGCATTTGCGCGACCAAAGCCTTATGTCGCGCTCCTCCTGGGTTTGAAGCAAAAGGAGGACGAACCCCTCTCCCACTTCGTGCGAAGGTTCACCACGGAGGTACGGGAGTTATCGAATGCCCACCCATCGTTATAGGTGCAGGCATTCATGATGGGGCTGCGACCGTCGAGGTTCTCGGTCCTTGGTGGAGCGACCCCGCGCCCATCGCGGAAATGTTTCAGGCGAGTCAATACGTGGCGGTCGAGTCCTGGATGTCGGGGAGGAAGGAAGAACGACCGAGGGGGCCTCCTAATCCATCCCGATCGGGAACGACAACTAGGCGGGAGGCCCCACACCAAGGGCGCCGCATGGGCCACCCCGACCCATACGCGCCTGGGCCGCCACCTCCTTGAAGGCGCTCTGACGCAAATATTCCTCCGATAAAGGAGCGGGAATGCCTGTGCCGCCTCTGCATGAAGGGCCGGCGATACCTGGCCGATAGCACTCGGTATTGCCGCTTCCATCGGCAAACGGACATGACACGAGCAATGCTACGAGTCAAGCGACAAATTGAAGAGCCGATCCAAGAGGTCACCTCGATCAATACCTCCAGCATCCGCTGGCACCATCCTCGTGCTCGGCGTCTGGTCGAGCAACACATCGACGGATCACTGTGGGGACCCACCTGGAGGACATAGCGCCGTCGGCGGGCTTACGCCCGAGCCGCTTGCGATCGGGAATATCACCTCCTCCGAGCCGAGATCACATTCCTCGTGGATATGGGAGTAACAGAGCATGACGATGCACCGTGGTGTCGGCCCAATTGCCAACGCACAGTCCGGCGATTATGGTCGACATCGCTCGCCGACATCCTCTACTTTGAGGCCTTTCGGGTTGGGGTTGCCGGCGGAAGCCTCAAGCCTTTGCACTCGGCGCCACCGGCTTCATCGGCGACTCGATCTCGCCGCGGGTGCGGTAACCTACCATTGACCCTCGGGATCCTCAAGGCCAAAACTCGCTGGTAACTTTTCCGGTGGTCGACCTTCCCATCGCTGCATAACGCCATCCCGGGCCGACCCACCTCAACAGTGCTAAGGGCCGTTTATCTACATACCACCGACGGGTTCCCCACCGGAGTCGGGGAGGTTCGGGGAGATCCTCAGGAGTCCAGACGGTGTTACTTGACGGCGACCTCTCTGGGTAAGAGGAAGAGGCCGGAACCGCCCCTCGAAGACCCCCGCGGGACGCAGCGCCCGACCGAGCATCCCGAGCCGACAAACCCGGCGGTTGATATTCCGCTGCAAGATGACCGACCCGATCGGACAGTCGGGATCGGCCCGACTCGATAATCAAGAGCGGCGCAGCTCATCGCCTCCTCCAGAAAGCGCCGATGTTCGCCGATACCGCCGACCTCCCGAATCGACCAAGTCGCCAACACCATCTTTCGCTCGCCGCCACGGTGAGAGACAGACCCCGCCTCACCCTCGAGCGCCAACAAGTCAGGCATGGAAGTCGACAGTGCTCTGGCGCTCGACTTCATTGAGGAGGTCCGGTACCCTCGCTGGTCCAATGTAGTCCTCGCCAAGAAGCCTAATGGAAGCCGGAGGATGTGTGTTGACTACACCGATCTAAATCGTGCTTGCCCGGCGATTGCTTCCTCTACCCAGATCGACCAACCTGGTCGACTCAACCTGGTACGCCCGCTTCTCCTTCATGGACGCCTACTCCGCTTACAACCAGATCCGATGGCCCCGAGGATCGCAACATACAGCCTTCCACACACCCCAAGGAGCCTACTTCTACAAAGTTATGCCATTCGGGTTAAAGAATGCAGGCGCCACCTACCAAAGGATGGTGAACAAGGTGTTCGCCCGGCAAATAGGGCGAAACATGGAGGTATACGTTGACGATATGATCGTGAAAAGTCGCACAGGGGCTGCACACCTCGACGACTTGCGGGAAACCTTCTCTACGCTGAAGACACGGATGCGCCTTAATCCGCCAAGTGCGTCTTCGGCGTGACATCGGGAAGTTCCTCGATTTATCATACACGAGAGGAATTGATGCCAACCTCGAGAAGATCCGAGCTCTCACCGACATGAGATCTCCGAGTACAAGAAAGGAGCTTCTGCCTTAACGGAAGGATAGCGGCTCGTCTGCTTTCTATCCCGGCCGAGATAAGTGCCTTCCTTTCTTCCGAGTCCTCAAAGACCCAAAGAACTTCCAATGGACGGCACGCGAATGCGAGGAAGCCTTCGCCGCCCGGCAAAGACTTATCCGAGCTACCCCGACTTACCTCTGTCCGCGAAAAACTTACCCTCTACCGGCGGCATCTCAAAGATGCAGGAGCTCGGTGCTTGTGAAAGAAGCCCCGATGCGCAACCCGATTTACTACACCAGCCACGTGTCGCGTGGGCCGAGCAGCGCTATCCTCCCATTGAAAGGCCGGCATTGGCACTTGTTCTAGCGGCCCTGGAAGCTACGCCCTACTTCCAAGCCCATACGATTGAGGTATTGACCGACCAACCCGCCAAGTTCTTTCTAAGTTTGACGAGCGTATGCCTCCTAAAGTGGTCGGTGGAGCTATCCGAGTTCGACCGCTACAAGCCGAGGACAGCCATCAAGGCCTGTGCCTGTGCCTGGCCGATTTCATCTCGGAGTTGACACCACCGGCAGAGCGCTGAGCAAATCCGCCGAGACCGACGCAGACGTGGATGGGTCTTCCAGCTCCAGGAGCCGCGCCGACTCATTCTCGAGGACCCCGACGGACACGCCGAGCGCTCCTCCGCTGCTTCGCGCCACAAACAATGAGGCCGAATACGAGGCGCGTCATGGCAGCCTCCGCTTGGCGGCCGAGATGCAACTAGGAGCAATCCACATTCTCACGATTCCCAACTTGTCGCCGAGCAAGTTGGTGGAGAGTACCGGGCGCGGACTCGACCATGTCCATACCCGACCGAGGTAAAAGCCCAAACCTCTAACTTTCCACGCTTCACTGGCCCAGGGTGCCTGTGTCCCGTAACGAGCGCGCAGACCAGCTCATGAAATTGGCCTCGGAGCCGATCCAGCAGGAACATCCCGAGGTCGAAGAGCCGACACACCGGCCGGTGGCCATCATGGAGATCGGGACCGAGTCCCGACCACCCCACCTACATGGATTCGTGAAGCATCAAGTACAAACGCGAGGATCTCGCCGGATGAGGTCAAGGCACGCGGCTCCACCAACCCAAGCGTGGTAATCGCGAAATTGGCGACCGGCTCTACAAAAGGTCGCTTTCCCACCCCTACTACGATGCTTAGATCCCGGCGAGGCGGAAGTGATTCTCGCCGAGGTCCACGGCGGATTTGTGGGGAGCACATGGGCGCCGAACTTTGGCCTTCAAAATATCGCGCCGTGGCTATCGCCTACGCTGCACCGAGACGCCAAGGCTTTCGTGCGGCGGTGCGACACTTGCCACAGTTCGCGCTTCGCAGCTCCTCGCGGTCCCGCCGCCTCCATGGATTGCGCGCCCTTCGCCAATGGGGAATGGACCTCTTGGGGCCGTTTCTGGGCCCGGCCAATGGAGACATATCATCGTGGGGATAGATTATTTCACCAAGTGGGTGGAAGCCGAGCCCCGCAACCATTACACCGAACGGGTCGGTCAGTCAGATGGAAGAACATCGTGACCCGATTCGGTTCCGCCTAACGTTATCATCACCGATAACGAACCCGCCGTCACAAAGACTGCTCGGAGTTCGCGTGACTTATCACATCCATTGAGGTTTAGCTCGCGGCCCACCCTGCACCAACGGGCTCGCCGAGGTGACCAACCGATCTATCCCGGATGGACTTAGAAAGGACTTTGGAAGCCCGACGAGCTGGGTCGACGAGCTCCCGAACATCCTATGGTCTCGCGACTACCCCAAGACGGCTTCGGTGAGTCCCCACAGCCTTTGCATTCGGGCGTGGAAGGCCCTACCACCGAGTTGGTCATCCCAACATTCCGGTGGAGAACTATGAGGAATCCACCTCGCCCAGTGGAGTTCGGCCGCCTAGACTCGCTAGAAGAACGCAGGCCAACGCGCACGTAAAAATGCTGGCGCATACAGGAGTGTTGCCGGAGTTACAACAAGAAGGTGCGCCGACCCTCGGGATGGGTGACTTAGTCCCACGCAAGGCGGAAGTAAGCGACCCGCCACTCAAGGGGCAAGCTTGCACCTAAGTGGGAAGGCCCTCACCGAGTAATCAAAGTAGTCCGACCGGAACGCTCCGGCCGCGACTATGATCGGGCAGTAGCCTCGAGGACTTGGAACGCCCGTAACCTTAAGAAATATTTTGTTTAAGGACAAACGGAAGTAAGTCAATACCGACTCGTGCCATTGGAAAGAAGTCGAAGGTTGTATTAAGAAGGCAAATTTGTATTACCAAAAGGTTTTGATTACAAATGGGCCCCTAGTGGGGAAAGAAGTATTACAAAACAAGGGAAGACCTCCAAAAAGAAGAAAAGAGGTCTTCAGCCGCAGCCGGGAAGGTCATTGCCGAAGGAACCTCGCCAGCATGTCGACCCCATGATCTTCGGGCATGAGACGGCGATTCTCTCGACCATCGAGCCCGAGGACATGCTCGAACCGGCCAGTGGCAACCTTGTACCCATACTGCACGATACCCGCCCGTCCGGCCTGTGCCGAGGAGGAAGCCCTCCGACTTCTTGTAAGCATCGACGCCTCCGGTCCTTCTCCGGCCGATCGCTTCCGCCGCTGCAAGGGCTTCGGGCGTTTCAGCTCGGCCTCCTCGAGGTCAGCTTGGCGCCACCAAGCCTCCTTCATCCGGAGGCGGTTCTCTCCTTCTCCGTCCGAGGAGCTTCGCAGCCGGCCTCGCCGCCGAGGCGGCCTCGAGCTCGGCGTCGACGCGCGACTTCGCGCCCATGTCCGCCGCTGCTCGGCAGCAAAGAACCGCCGTCCCGACTCGCTGGCTTCGAGCCGGGCGGCAACCTCCAAGTTGCGCCGCCTGCACTGCACCAATCGATCGAGTCATGCACCCGGACGAGGAGGGCCGTGGTGTAGTGGAGATTCTGCACAAAGAGAAAGAAGGCTGAAAGTAATGAACAGAGCTCAGCAAAGAAGATACACGCAAGACGGTGCTTACCCACAACACCGACTTGGCGGACTTGGCGATGAGCGCTCCGAGGAGGTGTATAGGTCCCGAGCGACGCCGGATGGAGCGCCGAGGTAGCTGGCCGAGGGCTCTCCCGACTCCACACCTTGTCCCCGGGATGCACTCATGCCACCGGCCACGAGGGTCGCCTCGCCCCGGCGGGACCTCCCATCACTCGGAAAGGAACGGCCGATCCTTCCCCGACGTGACCCAAGACAGTCCTTCATGGCCGGAGGACGCTGGCCCTTCCCGGCCGCCCCCGGGCCGCCAGACTCGCAGGGGTGGAGGTTCCTGCCGTCGGCGCTCGCCGGCACAGCACGGCGCCTGTGATCACCACGCCCTGGCCTTGGCCTTTTCTTGGGACGCCTCCTCCTGGTGCGCGGGAGCCACCCCGCCCGCTGAGACCGCCGAGAGCGCGAGACGGTCCTCTGAGCACCCGAGTCATGGAAGGACCGCAGTTCACCATCCCCGCAAAGAACAACAGATGTGTCGAAGCCAGAGTATGGCAGCAATCCTAAAAGAGGCGAGACAACGACGGCCTACTCCCGTGAGCACGGACTTAGTCCGCCTCCACGAGCCACCGCCCGACATGTTGCGGATGGCTTGCGAGGAAGGGAGGATTACCTCACCGCCGAGGTGAGCGCGCTCGGCAATCGAGTTTCGGGCAGCATTATCGATGGTTCTAGACGACCATCGAACCTCAAAACCCCAGTCCTTTGGCATCGACAAAAAGAAGCGCCTCTTCCACCCTTTGTTATTGGTGGGGCGCCGCTAACCCTAACCCTGGTCGGCGTTGTGAAGTATCCCCGCACTTTGAAGAGGCGAAAGCAGAGAGGAAGAGGTTGCATGGTCGGGCGATGTTGGCGTAATGGCATTCCTCAGAAAGCCACCAAATACCGCCAGAGTTGGGAGTTATCCGGGAAGGCGAAATACGCCACAGGAGATGCAGGATACGGCGATTGGGTGCAGTGGGAAGGCGCAGCCGCCTCTAGGGCATCGGCGTCGTGGCAAAGCCCTTGGGAACCGGTCAAAGCCCGCTGTCCCGCTTCGCCGCCAGAGGTTGTATTCCTCCGGATGCCGTAGCGCCGAGAATCTCACCATACGCCGCCCAAGATGGAGTCTGGTGGCGGCCACATTATGGCCTCTACCGCACGCGCCGCTTCCGCATCTGAGGAAAGGCTGGAAGGAGGAGATGAAGGAGGAGCGGCGACGTGGGTTGTAACTGATGGGGAGGAGGAGGAAGAAGCAGAGGAAGAGGAAGTGGAAGGAAGACCCATCGCGCACTAACCTATAATGGAAGAAATTGGAAGAAGTTAAAAGGCACCGAGCCTATGGAGAAAACTTGAAGGAAGACGGCAGACAAGAGATGAAAACTCACGATAAAGTGATAGAGAGTCGCGAGCTCGCTATTTATAGAAAGGGGGCTCGACCTTTCGCCTCCCGAGGCAGTGACAAGATGACACCGCCACATCGCCCAATAGCATCACACGGCAATGGCCGGCCATATTAATGAAGAGCCGACGTACACCCCTGTAAGAAACTTACGCACGCCGCTCGATTCCAAAGAATCGCACTATCGCGAGCCGCTTTTCACGCGGGCGGTTCGGTTTTCTAGGTCTTGAGCGCAGCTCGACCATCGGTCTGGAGCGCTCGCCACACACACATCCAACGGTGGTTCGCGATATCGTTTTCTAGGTCTTGAGCGCGCCACCATCGTACTGGCTCGACGCCACACATCCAACGGCGGTTCCGACTCGTTTTCTAGGTCTTGAGCAGCTCGACCATCGTATTCGGGCCTGAGCGCTCGGCCACACACATCCCGAACGCGTTCGATATCGTTTTAGGTCTTGAGCGCCGACCATCGTATTCGGGCTCGAGCGCGCCACACACACATCCCGAACGCGTTCGGCGATATCGTTTTCTAGGTCTTGAGCGGCGCTCACCATCGTATTCTCGCTCGGCGCGCTCCACACACATCCAACGCGGTTCGCGATATCGTCAGGTCTTGAGCCACCATCGTATTCGGGCGCGCTCGCCACTTTATCCCGAACGCATCGGCTATCATGGTTTTTCGTGTCGTAGCGTGACTCGACTTGCACCAAACGACGTGGTGAAGCGGAGGACCTAGCGCGCTCAACCCCCGACTTCCGGACGTCGGCCGGAATCGCGCTCGACTTCTTCATCCCGAACGCGTTCGATCATGGTTTTTCGTCGTGGGCGTGACTCGACCCTTGCACCAAAACGACGGTCGAAGGTGGAGGACCTAGCGCCTCAACCCCGACCGGACGCCGGCAACGAATCGCGCTCTCGACTTCTTCATCCAACGCGTTCGCGATATCGTTTTCTAGGTCTTGAGCGCACCGACCATCGTACTGGGTTCGAGCGCGCTCGGCCACACATCCCGAACGCGGTTCGGCGATCGGTTTTCTAGGTCGAGCGCATACCACCGGTATTCGTTCGAACGCGGCCGCACACATATCCCGAACGGCGCGCTATCATGGTCTTTCGTGTCGGTGACTCGACCTTGCACCAAAACGACGCTCAGAAGGTGGACCTAGCGCGCCTCAACCCCGACTTCCGACGCCGCTTGGCAACGGAATCGCGCCTCTCGACTTCATCTAACGCCAGCTATCAGGTCGAGCGTATTCGTCCGCGACCACAAACGCGCGATACGCGTTTGGCACCCGACCATCGTACTGGTCGAGCGGCGCTACCACTATATCCAAACGCGTCATTCTTTCGCGCGACTTCGACTTGCAAAAACGACGGGGAGCTGTGGAACGGCCCCCGACGACGCCGCGGAATCTCTTACCCGAACGACGGCGGATTCTCACGTGCCTGACCGGCCACATCGGTTTCGACTATCATGACCTCGAGCAGGCGGACACCTGACGGCGCGTCCTGGCCTCCGACTTCGGACGTCGCTTGGCAACGGAATCGGGCGCCTCTCGACTTTATCCCGAACCGCTATTCTCGCCACACAGCCCGAGCGCGCTACACACACATCCCAACCAGCTCGCCATCATTTTTCGTGTCGGCGTGACTGACCTAGTACCCAACGACGGTCAGAATGTGGACTTGACGCCGCTCTTACCTCGAGCACGCCCATTGGTTCAACGCCTAAGCGAAGTCTCAACTCGACACGGACGCTTGGCAAACGGAATCGCGCTCGACTTTATCCCAACGGTTCTGATGGTCTTGAGCGACATCATCGCATCCTAGGCCTTGAGCGGTGGCGTATATCCCGAACGATTGCCGGACTATGGCTTTCGGGTCTTGAGGTTCTCGACTTTTTTATCCCGAACGCGGTTCTTTACGTGGATCTCGAGCTTCTCGATCATCGGTTTTCCGGTCTTGAGCGTACACCCCGTATCCCGCAAAGGGATTCGGCCAATTATGACACGACACGCAGAACTTCCCGAGATCTCAGAAACTGTGTTCTTCCGAGCAACACCTCCAAATTGTCACAGGAGTGGCTTTTGAGGAGTGATAGTATTATGACGAGACACTGTCTCGTCAGACACGATGACGCCATCGCCTCCCGCGCTCCATTACGCACGACGAGCGACGCGCTTCTCCTCAAGACGCCCAACTACCCGCTGTTGACCACGCACACCGCGAGGTCGCCCATACGCCACCCAGATGGGAAGCATGCCCTCCGTCCACCTATTTAAGATGTAAGAGAGAAGGGAGGCTTTTTCTCAGACCTTTCTTTCCCGGATCTCTTTCAGACCCTTTCTTTACATGAACACTGAGAGGTGAGTAGACTCAACACCGCAATTCTCAACTCCTACGACAGATCATTTCGCGGAGGGGTTTGGCGGAGCATCCGACCGCTTGCCGCAGTCTGCTTCGACGTCCGAGCGTTGCCGCTTTCTTCGAGGAGTTTCCAGGCGGAGCAGAGCATCGACTTCAGCACGAGGATCACCATCGGTCATCGGATTTAACACCGCCAAGGCCTAATACGGGTCGCCAAGACGAAGATTTCGAACTTCGGATATGAAAGCCGCCGCCAAGGCGATGTGGTCGAGCAAGACCTAGAAGATCGAGCATCGCCAACCGCTGCTCATATGGGGCCGAGCCGTTGTTAGGGAAACAACTTTTACCGTGACCCGGGCGCACGCGAATGAACCGGGTCGCTCGATTGCCCCCGATGGCTCCGCCACGCCTGCCGAGCTCAAAGCTCACGGCCTCGGGTCGGGGACGAGACTGCAGCAAGGCGGTCGGATGTTCGCCCACCCTCCGACGCCTAAGCCGCGCCCGTCACGAGTTCCCAGAGAATGCGGTTCGAGTCTACTCACCTCGAGTGTTCAAGCAAAGAAAGGGTCCTCAAGAGAGATCTAGAAAGAAAAGGTCCTTCCTAGAGGTCCGAGAAAGATCGAGAGCCTTTCTCTCCCTTTACCTGCTCGTTAAATAGGTCGACGGAGGGCATGCTTCCGATCACGCAGTGGCGATGGCCGACTCGCAGTCGGTGCCGTGGTCCGCTTGGGTAGTTGGGGCGATGCCGAGGAGAAGCGACGCCGCGTCCAAATCGCGGGTGTTATGGAGCGCAGGAGCGATGACGCCATCCGTGTACATCAAGACCAAGTGTCTCGCCATACTTAATACCTATCACTACCCTCAAAAGCCACTCGCGACAATTTGGAGGGTGTTTTAAGAACTCGTTGCCGATCGAGATCTCGCGAAGTTCTACCGTGTCGTGTCATAATTGACCGAATCTCAGGATACGGTCGAGGCGCCGCCAAGACCCGAAATCGAGGAAGCTCGAGATCTCGAATCGAACCGCTCGGCGGGGGTCGAGGCACCCGTAAAGCGGTCACCAACCGCTGCTCGAAATAGCCGAGCCACCGCCAAGGCCTAGGATGCCGGCGATCGAGCCGCCGCCGTCATGTACCGAATCGCTGCTCGATAAATGGGGTCGAGGAGACGCCGATTTCCGCTTGCTGCCGACGCCCGGAATCGTTGAGACTCGCGCAGGCCGAACCAATGGGTGAGCCGAGGCGGGCGGCGACGCTCAAGTCCCCGCCACATCGCTGGTACTAGGGTCGAGGTCACGCACACCCAAAACCATGACAGCCAACCGCCGCTCGATGTGTGTGTGGCCGAGCCACCGCGCTAGAAACGGCCGAACTCGCTCGAAAGCCGAGAGACCCGCTGCCGGAAATCGTGGTTGAGACTCGCGCCCGTTGAACTCGGGAGCGCGCCGCCGAGGTAGGCGACGCTCGTCCGCGCACACCGCTGTACTAGGGGTCGAGGTCATACACGCACCTAAAACCATGATAGCGAACCGCCGTCGATGTGTCGAGCCACCGCCAAGGCCTAAGAATAATAGCCGAACTACCGCTCGGGATAAAGGGGTCGAGGAGACGCCCGATACCCATTGCCGACGTCGGTCGAGACGCCAGGTCCCCGCCATCACACCCGCTGCGGTAGGTCGAGGTCACGCATTACCTAAAACCATGATAGCCGAACCGCTGCTCGATGAAGGGGGTCGAGGAGACGCCCGATACCCATTGCTGCGACGTCCGGTCGGGTTGAGACGCCAGGTCCTCCTCGCCACCGCGCTGTGGTACAAGGGGTCGAGGTCACGCACACGACTAAAAACCATAAATAGCCGAACCGCCGCTCGATGAAGGGGTCGAGGAGACGCCCAAACCCATTGCTGCGACGTAAGTCGGGTTGAGACGCGCCAGGTCCTCTCGCCATTTACCCGCCGCTTTGGTACAAGGGGTCGAGGTCACGCACACGCACCCAAAGACCATGATAGCCGAACGCCGCCGAGGGTGTGGCCGAGCCGCCAAGGCCCACGTGGGTCGAGCCGCCGCCAAGACCTAGAAGACCGAATCGCCAACCGCCGTCGATGTGTGTGGCCGAGCCGCCGCCAAGGCCTGTACATCGCGGGTCGAGCCGCCGCCAAGACCGAGAATCGCCAACCGCTGCCGGGATGTGTGGCCGAGCCGCCGGGCCAATACGCGTCGAGCCGCCAAGACCGAAGACTAACCGCCAACCGCCGCCGATGGCCGGCTGCCGCCAAGGCCTGTGCCTGGTCAGCCGCCGCCAAGACCTAGAAATCGAACACGCGCGCTTCAAAAACGGCCGCGAGAGTGCTTGCCGAATCGAGATACCGCGCTACCACACGCGCCATTCATGACGCCATCATGGGCGATGTATGGGCGGTGTGGCGTCGTCGCCTCGGAGGCGAAAAGGTCGAGGCCCCTTTCTATAAATAGCGAGCCCCACACTCTCTATCACTTTATCGAGTTTTCATCTCTGTCCGCCGCCGCCTTCCTTCAAGTTTTCTCATAGGCTCCGGGTTTTTAACTTCTTCCACCGATTTCTTCCATTATAGGTTAGTGCGTGATGGGTCTTCCTTCCACTTCCTCTTCCTCGCTTCTTCCTCCTCCTCCCATCGCCATAACCCCGCGCTCCCCTTCATCTCCTCCTTCCACCCTTCCTCGATGCGAAGCGGCGCTAGAGGCCTTAATGTGGCCGCACGACCAAGACTCCATCTTGACGATGGTGGGGATTCCGCCACGGCATCCCGAGGAGTTCAACCTCCGCCGGGCGACAGCGGCTTTGACCCGTTCCCAAGGGCTTTGCCCCGACCGATGCCCTAGAGGCCGGCGCGCCTTCCCGCACTCCAATCATCGATCTGATCTCCCGTATTTCGCCTTCCCAGATAACTCCCAACTATGGCGGTATTTGGTGGCTTTCCGGGGAATGCCATTACGCCTAACATCGCCGACCCGCAACCTCTTCCTCTCGCCGCTTCAAGGGGGATACTTCCCGCCGCACTGTGGTTCCGGTTAGCGCGCCCACCAATAACAAAGGGTGGAAGAGGCGCTTTTTTGTCCAGCGCTGGGATGGGGGGTTCGTGGTCGCCTAGAACCATCGATAATGCTGCCCGCTCAATGCCGAGGAGCGCCACCTCGAGCACCGAGGGTAATCCTCCTTCCTCGCAAGCCATCCGCAACATGTCGAGCAGTTGGTCGTGGAGGCCGACTAAGTCCGCGCCTCGGTAGGCCGCCGTTGTCTCGCCTTTTGCCATACTCTATCTTCCGACATATCCGCTGTTGCAGGGATGGTGAACTCCGCGGTCCTTCCACGACTCGTGCTCCGAGGGGACCATCTCCGCCTCCGCGGTCTCTAAGCGGCGGTGGCCTCGCACCGCTGAGGAGGGGCGCTCAAGAAAAGGCCAAGGCCAAGGACGTGAACCCGAGACGCTGGCGCTGCCGGGGCCCGAACGACCGCCACCCCCGCCGAGAGTGCGCCCGCCGGGACGACCGAAGGGCCAGGCCTCCAGCCATGAAGGACTGCGTGGTCACGCCGGGAAGGATCACCGCCTTTCCCGAGTGATGGGGAGGTCCTTCGGGCCGCGCGACCCTCTCGTGGCCCGGCATGGTCCGGCCCCAGGGACAAGGTGTGGGTCGGAGAGCCTCGCCACACCGGGCGCCCATCCCGGGCTCGATCTATACACCCTCCCCTGCCGACGCTAAGTCCGCTGCCTGTGTGGGTAAGCCGCATGTATCTTCTTGGCCGAGCTCTCATCACTTTCAGCGCTTCTCCTCGTGCAGAATCTCCACTACACCACGGCCCTCCTCGACCGTGCATGACTCCGCAGGTGCATGGTCCGGGCGAGCGAACTTGGAGTTGCGCCGCCACCGAGGAAGCCCGAGCGGGTCGACCCGAGGCGGCCGCAACGCGGGCGGACATGGGCGCGAAGTCGCGCCCGACCGCCGAGCTCGAGGCCAGCCGACGAGGCCGGATCGCTCTCCGACGGAGTCGAGAACACCTCCGAAGGAGGCTTCGAATTGGCCGCCGTCGACTCGAGGAGGCCGAGCCGGGCCGCCAGGAAGCTCCGCGCGGAAGGGAGTCGGCCGAGAAGGACCGGAGGCGCCGACGCCAAGAAGTCGAGGGCTTCCTCCCGACCGACGGCCGTGTCGCAAGTATGGGTACAAGGTTGCCCGCCCGCCCGAGCATGTCCTCCGTGCTCGATGGTCGAGGAGAATCCTTCGCCTCATGCCCCAAGATCATGGGGTCGACATGCCCGGCGAGGTTCCTTCGACGACAGCCTTCCCCGCGGCTTGAAGACCTCTTTTCTTCTTTGGAGGGTCTTCCTTTTTTTGTAATACCTCTTTCTTTTTAGGGCCCATTTTGTAATCCAAACTTTTGGTAATACAAATTTGCCTTCTTAATACAATCTTCACTTCTTTCCAATGGCCCGTCGATTATTACTTCCGCTTTGTCCTTAAACAAAATATTTTAAGGTTCGACGCCCAAGTCCTCGAACTGCTGCCCACATAGTCAGCCAACGCTTCCCGGTTGATAGGATTTTAAGCATGACGACACCGGCCGCCGCACCGATGACGCCATCGCCTCTCCGCGCTCCTAACAACCGCGATTGACAGATGTCGCTTCTCCTCAAAGATCGCCCCAACCACCCAACCGCTTGACCACGCAGACCGACTGGGTCGTGCCCGTGACGCCACCGCAATGGAGTCCTCCGTCCGACCTATTTAAGCCGAATGTAAGACCGAAGGAGGGGACTGATCGCACTTTCTTGGCAAAACCTCGCTCCACGCAGAACGTCCGAGAGGTGAGTAGACTCGACACCCCGCAACTCACTGGGAATGACCGCCAGACACAAAGGATCTCTCTCTCTCTCTACATAACAACTCACTCACTCCTATCCGACTGACTTGGCCGGAGGGGTCGGGCGGAGCATCCGACCCGCTTGCTGCAGGTCTCGCCCCGACGTCCGAGGAGCGCGAGCGATTTTCGAGTGGTCGGCGGAGCAGAGCCGACAGTTCGAACTGCATCGAGACGACCCCTCGCTTCCGGATCCCGCGCCCCGGGTCACGGTAAATCTGTTTTCCCAACAGATTGGCGCTAGAAGGAGGGCCTCTCCGTCAAGGACTACCCGCCCGCCTAAACGACATGGACGAAAGGTCGCTTTCTGCAGCACCTCGGCGAGGTCCCGCACTCAACCGAGGGATGATCCCGCCGCAACCATAGATCGCCATCGAATATATTTAGCGACGCTGGCTCTACCCGCCGAGTCGTTCCACCGCTTCCCCACCACGGTGGAGGCCTTTCAGACCTCTCAACAGTCCGACCGGCGTACCGCTCAGCCTCCCCGCCTACTCCACGAGGCGCAGAGCCCAAGCGCCGGAACCTTTCCCCATCGAGGCGATACCGCCGATACCATCTTCTCCAGCCTCCCACCGGTTCAGGACGGAACCCGGCTCGAAACCCGACCCGAACTCGAGGCGGTGTCTTCGCACTGACGACCTATTTCGAGCTCAATCCGGTCCATCGCATACCGGAGGAGGTGCAAAGGACGTCCGTGAAGTCCAAAGAAGAGCACAGGAAGTGCCTCACCGAGTCCCCGTCACACCGATATACGGAATACCCTGCCCGAACTTCCGCCTCCATCGACTTATGATGGAGTTAGTGATCCATCCGATCACGCCGCCGCTTCGCTCAAATGGCCCTATATGGAACTTCTGACGCCTTGATGTGCGGGCGCTCTCACCACGCTGAAAGGATCCGCCCAACATGGTACAAGACTAAAAAGCGGTCGATATCCTTTGAGCAGCTCGCCAAGGACTTCGAGCCACGCTTCTTGGCGCTTGCGCCAAAGCCTTCGCCGCGCCCTCCCGGGTTGAAGCAAAGGAGGACGAACCCTCTCCCACTTCGTGCGGTTCACCACGAGGTAAGGGAGTTGCCTGATGCTCACCCATCGCTATCGGTGCATTTATGATGGGACTCGACCGCCGATTCCGTCCTGGTGGAGCGACTTCATGTCCATCGCGAGATGTTCCAACGCGAGTCAATACGCGCGCCGAATCGATGTCGGGAAGGAAGGAAGAACGACCGAGGGGCATCCTACTCCTTCCCGACGGACCAACAACCAGCGGAGTCCCCACACCAAGGGCGCCGACGGCCGCCCCGACCCACGCCCGAGCCGCCACCTCCTCAAGGCGCCCTGACGCAAATATTCCTCCAAATCAAGGAGCGGGAATGCTCAGCCGCCACCTCGATGAAGGGCGATACCGCCGATAGCACTGATTGCCGCCATCGCAAATGGACATGACACGAGCAATGCTACAAGCGCAAATTGAAGAGCTGATCCAAGAGGTCACAATCGATCAAAGATCCGCGGCCATCCTGCGCTCGACGTCTTGGCCGAGCAACACATCGACGTGATCACCGGGACCCGCCGAGGACATAGCGCTGGGTCGGGCTTACGCCCGAGCCGCGATCGAATATCACCTCCTCCGAGCCGAGATTACATTCTCGGGATATGGGGCAACGAGCATGACGATGCCGGTGGTGTCCAATTGCCAACGCACAGGTTCGACGATCATGGTCGACATCGCAGCTCGCCGATATCCTCTACTTCGAGGCCTTCGGGTTAGGCTCGGGAAGCCCCGCCTTTGCACTGGCGCCACAGCTTCATCGGCGACTAATCTCGCCATGGGTGTCAGAATTCTACCATTGACCTCGCGATTCTCAAGGCCAAGACGCTGGTTACTTTTCCGTGGTCGACCTACAGATAACGCCATTTTGGGCCGACCCACCTCAACAAAGTTAAGGGCCGTTTCCCATACCACCGGACGTTCTACCGCCACGAGTCGGGAGGTGCGGGAGATCCTCAGAGTCCAGAGCTACTTGACGGCGACTCGGCAAGAGGAGAAGGCGAACCGCCGAGGACCCACGCGGACGCAGCCCGACCGAGCATCCCGAGCCAACAAACCCGCGTTAACATTTCCATCAAGATGACCGCCCGACGGATGGGATTGGCTCGACTGGGTGATCAAGAGCGGCGCAGCTCATCGCCTCCAGAAAGCGCCGATGTTCGCCGATACCGCCGACCTCCCGAATCGACTCGAGGTCGCCAACACCATCTACACATTTCGATCACCCGCCGGAGACAGACCTCGCCCCTCGAGCGCCAACAAGTCCGTATGAAGTCGATAGGCTCTGGCGCCCGACTTCATTGAGGAAGTTCGCACTCTCGCTGGGCCCAATGTAGTCCTCGCCAAGAAGCCTAATGGAAGCCGGAGGATGTGTTGACTACACCGATCTAAATCGGCGCCCGGGATCGCCTTACCTAGGATCGACCAACCGTCGACTCAACCGCTGGTATGCCCGCTTCTCCTTCATGGACGCCTACTCCGCATAACCAGATCCGATGGCCTCAGATCGGCAACATACGCCTTCCACACACCCCAAGGAGCCTACTTCTACAAAGTTATGCCCTTCGGGTTAAAGAACGCAGCGCCACCTACCAAAGGATGGTGAACAAGGTATTCACAAATAGGGCGAAATATGGAGGTCTACGTGGACGACATGATCGTGAAAAGTCGCACAGGGCTGCACACCTTGACGACTTGCGGAAACCTTCGCCACACCGAGAAGGTATGGGATGCGCCAACCCGGCGCCTTTGGCGTGACATCGCAAGTTCCTCGGTTCATCATACATGAGAGGAATTGATGCCAACCCCGAGAAGATCCGAGCTCTCACCGACATGAGGTCTCCAAGTACAAAGGAGCTGCAGTGCCTTAACGGGATAGCGCCTGTCCTGCCTATCCTGGGGAGATAAGTGCCTCCTTTCTTCCGAGTCCTCAAAGACCAAGAACTTCCAATGGACGGCAGAGTGCGAGGGAGCTTCGCCTCGAAAGACTTATCCGAGCTACCCCGACTTACCTCAGATTCCGCGCTAAAAACTTACTTTATCCGCGGCATCTCAAAGATGCAAAGTGAGCTCGGCCGTGAAAGAAGCCCCGATGCGCAACACCCGATTACATCGCCCACGCGTCGCTGCGGGCCGAGCAGCGCTTATCCTCCCATTGAAAGGTCGGCATTGGCACTGCTCTAGCGCCCGGAAGCTACGCCCCTACTTCCAAGCCCATACGATTGAGGTATCGACCGACCAACCCCTCGCCAAGTTCTTTCTAAGTTTGACGAGCGTGGCGCTCCTAAAGTGGTCGGTGGAGCTATCCGAGTTCGACTGCCATAAGCCGAACGCCATCAAGGCCTGTGCCTTGGCCGACTTCATCTCGGAGTTAACACCACCGGAAGCCGAAAGCGAGCAGAGCATCCGCCGAGATCGGATGTCGCACGCGGATGGATCATCCACTTCCGTGGGAGCCACGCGACTCATTCTGGAGGATCCCGACGGACACGCTTTCGAGCGTTCCCTCCGCTTCGGCTTCGCGGCCACAAACAACGAGGCCGAATACGAGGCGCTGTTGGCAGGCCTCCGTTTGGCGGCCGAGATGCAACTAGGAGCAATCCACATTCTCACGGATTCCCAACTTGTCGCCGAGCAAGTTGGTGGAGGGTATCGGGCGCGGGGCTCGACCATGTCCAGATACCTGGCCGAGGCAAAAGCCCAAACCTCCAACTTTCCACGCTTCACTGGCCCAGGTGCCTGTGTCCCGTAACGAACGCGCATCAGCTCGCAAAATTGGCCTCGAGCCGACCCGCAGGAACATCCCGAGGTCGAAGAGTCCGACACACCTGGCCGGTCGCCATCATGGAGATCGGTGATCCCGAGTTCACCACCCCACCAACGTGGATTCGTGAAGTTCAAGTACAAACGCGAGGATCCCGCCGCGATGAGGTCAAGGCACGCGCCGCCAACTCAAAGCGTGGCATCGCAAATCGGGCGACCGACTCTACAAAAGGTCTTTTTCCCACCCCCTACTACGGTGCTTAGATCCCGAAGAGGCAGAACTGATTCTCGCCGAGGTCCACGGCGGGATTTGTGGGGAGCATATGGGCGGCCGAACTCGCCTTCAAAATATCGCGCTGTGGCTATCGCCTACGCCGCACCGAGACGCCAAGGCTTTCGGTGCGACACTTGCCGCCACAGTTCGCGCTTCGCAGCCTCCTCGCGTCCCGCCGCCCATGGATTGCGCCCGCCCTTCGCCAATGGGGAATGGACCTCTTGGGGCCGCTCTCTGCCCGCCACGGGAGGCACATCATCGTGGGGATAGACTATTTCACCAAATGGGTGGAAGCCGAGCCCTCGGCACCATCACACCGAACGGGTCGAATGGGCAGATGGAAGAACATTGTGACCCGGTTCGCCTAACGTTATCATCACCGATAACGGACCTGGGCCACAAAGACTCGGTTTTCGGAGTTCTCACAAGAACTTATCACATCCACTGAGGTTTAGCTCGGTGGCCCACCCCTGCATCAACGGGCTTGCCGAGGTGACCAACCGATCTATACCGATGGACTTAGAAAGAACTCGAAGCCCGACGAGCCGGGTCGACGAGCTCCGAACATCCTATGGTCTTCGCGACTACTCAAGACGGCCGCGAGTCCCCTACACCGCATTCGGCGTGGAAGCAGCCTACCGCCGAATCTGGTCATCCCAACATTCCGTGGAGAACTACGAGGAGTCCACCTCGCCCAGTGGAGTTCGGGCCGGCTCGACTCGCTGAAGAACGCAGGCTAGCGACACGCAAAAATACCGCGCATACCGTATGTGGCCGTGAGTTACAACAAGAGGGTGCGCCGACTTCGGGTGGGCGACTTAGTCCTCCGCAAGGCGTAAGTAAGCGACCCCGCCACTCAAGGGGCAAGCTTGCACCCAAGTGGGAAGGCCCTCACCGAGTAGTAGTCCAAGTAGTCCGACCGAACGCTCCGGCCGCGACTATGATCGGGCAGCAGCTCCCGAGGACTTGGAACGCCCACAACCTTAAGAAATATTTTGTCTAAGGACAAACGGGAGTAAGTCAAGCACTCGCACTCAAACCATTAGAAAGAAGTTGAAGATCAGATTGAGAAAGCAAGTTTGTATTACCAAAAAGTTTTGGATTACAAATGGGCCTCGGGAAGAAGTATTACAAAAGGGGAAGCCTCCAAAAATAAAAAGAGATCTTCGTGCCGCAGCCTTCGTGAAGGTCCGCCGCCGTCAAGGGAACTCGCCAGCATGTCGACTTCGATCTTCGTGGCATGAAACGGCGATTCTCTCGACCGCTGAGCTCGAGGACATGCTCGAACCGCCAGTGGCAACTTTGTACCCATACTGCATGATACACGCCCCGTCCGGCCCAGTGCCGAGGAGGAAGCTCCTCCGACTTCTTGTAGGCGCCGATCGCCTTCTCCTTCTCGCCGACTCTCCGCAGCTGCAAGGGCTTCCTCGGCGGCTCGCAACTCGCCTCCTCGAGGTCACCGCCGCTAATCCCCGAAGCCTCCATCCGGAGGCGGTTCTCCAGCCTTCAACGTCCGAGGAGCTTCGCAGCCCGCCTCGCCGCCGAGGCGCTCGAGCTCGGCGGTCGCGCCACTTCGCGCCATGTCCGCTGCCAGACGCTGCTCGGCAAGAACCGCCTCGGTCCCGACCCGCCGGCCTCTCGAGCCGGGCGCAACTCCAAGTTGCGCCACCTGTGCCATGCACCAGCGACTGAATCGCACTTGGCCGAGGAGAGCAAAGGTGTAGTGGAGACCGCACAAGAAAAAGACGCTGAAAGGGGATGAACAGAGCTAAGCCTCAGAGGATACAAGAAAACGGTGCTTACCCACAACACCGACTTAGCGGATTTGGCGAGCAGCGCCCGAGGAGCGTGTACAAGTCCCGAGCCATGTCGGGATGGAGCGCCCGAGATAGCGGGCCGAGGGCTCTCCCGACTCCACACCTTGTCCCCGGGATGCACTGCGCCACCGGCCACGAGAGGGTCGCCCGCTGCCCCAAGGCGACCTCCCCATCATTCGGGAAAGGAACGGCTCATCCTTCCCCGATGTGACCCGCACAGTCCTGCATGGATGGAGGACGCTGCCCTTCCCGGCCGCCTCTGGCCGGGACCAGCCTCTCGCAGGGGCTGGTTCTGGCCGCTCGACGCCGGCCGCAAGATACCGGGCGCCTGTGTCCACCACGCCCTGACCTCGCCTCTTCTCGGCGCCTCAACGGCGCGGGAGCCATCCCCGCCCGCTTAGACCGCCGAGAGCGCGAGATGGTCCCCTGAGCACCCGAGTCGTGGAAGGACCGCAGTTCACCATCCCCGCAAAGAACAAATGATATGTCGAAGACAGGTATGCATGACACCAAAAGAAAGGCAAAACAACGACGGCCTACTCCCGAGGGCGCGACTTAGTCCGCCTCCACCACCATCGCCCGACATGTTGCGATGGCTTGCGAGGAAGGGAGGATTACCTCACCGCCGAGGTGAGCACGCCTCGCACTCACCGAGCAGTTGTTGTCGATGGTCCTCGACGACCACCGAACCCCAAAACCCCACCCCCGGCATCGACAAAAAGAAGCGCCTCTTCCACCCTTTGTTATTGGTGGGGCGCCAACCCAAACCCCGGTCGAGCGGCCAGAAGTAGCCCCACCCTTGAAGAGGCGAAAGCAGAGAGGAAAAGGTTATGGTCGGGTAATGTTGGCGAGTGGCACTCCTCAGAAAACCACCGATACCGCCAAGAGTTGGGGGTTATCCGGGAAGGCGAAATGCGCCACAGGAGATGCAAAGCACAATGATCGGGTGTAGGGGAAGGCGCAGCCGCCTCTAGGCATCGTGGCAAAGCCTTGGGAACCGGGTCAAAGTCTGTCCCGCTTCAGCCGCCAGAGATTAAACTCCTCCGGATGCCGTAGCGCCACGAGAATCCCCACCATACGCCGCCCAAGACGGAGTCTTGGTCGTGGCGCCACATTAAGGCCTCTAACGCACGCGCGCCTGCATCCGAGGAAGGGCTGGAAGCAGGAGATAAAGGGAGAGCGGCGACCCGGTTGTAAATCGATGGGGAGGAGGAGGAAGAAGCAGAGGAGGAGGAAGTGGAAGGAAGACCCATCGCACACTAACCTATAATGGAAGAGATCGGCCGAAGAAGTTAAAAGGCACCGAGCCTAGGGAGGAAACTCAAGGAAGACGACGGCACAGAGAAGAGATGAATACTCCACCGATAAAGAGATGGAAAACGCTGAGCTCCCTATTTATAGAAAAGGGGCTCGACCTTTCGCCTCCCGAGGCAAAGCGACAAGATGACACCGCCACATCGCCCAATGGCATCACATCGGCAAGCGCAAGGCCATCTTAATGAAGAGCCGACGTGTACACCCCCTGTAAGAAACTTATCCAAGACGCCACGCTCCTCGATTCCAAAGAACCGCACTATCGCGGGCCGCCCGGCGCACTGGGCGGTTCGGTTTTCTAGGTCTTGAGCAAAGAGCTCGACCACCGGGTATTCTGGGCCTCGAGCGCGCCGCCGCACTCATCCCGGGCGATTCGCGATTCTCGTATTCTAGGCCTTGAGCTGAGCTCGCCACGCTCCCGAGCGATGATTCGGCGACACACGCTTTTCTAGGTCTTGAGCAGAGCTCACCACCGTATTCGCTCGAGCGGCCACGCATTCATCCCGAAGGCGATTCGCGATTCCGTATTCTAGGCCTTGAGCGGAGCTCGCCACACATCCCAAGCAATGGTTTGGCGATTAGCCTTCTAGGTCTTGAGCGACGGCTCACCATCGGAATTCGGGCCACGCCGCAGGCGTGACCTCGCCCTTTGCCGTTGTCGTGTAAGGAGGAGTTGAACATCGCCGCTTTACCCCGAACGACATGGTCTCGAGCTGCTCACCATCGGCCTTATGGGTCCAGTTTCGCCCCTCAATTACCCGACGACGTGGCAACGGGATCGGTCTCCTCGACTTCATTTTCCAACGACGGTTCGGCTATTATGTTTTCGTGTCGTAGCGTGACTCGACTTTGTACCTAAAATGACGGGTCGCAAGGTGGAGGACTCGACGTGCCTCAACCTCGACTTCCGGACGGGCCATTGGCAAAATCGCGCCTCTCGAATTTCTTCATCCCGAACGTAGTTCGGCCATCATGGTTTTCTCGTGTCGTAGCGTGACTCACCCTTGTACCAAAAATGACTGGGCAGTTGTGAGGACTCGACGCTGCCTCAACCCCGACTTCCGGACGCCGGCTTGGCAATGGAAAATCGCGCCTCTCGACTTCACATCCCGAACGGCAGTTCGCTACTCGTTTCTAGGCCCCGAGCGAAGCGCCACACACACATCCCGAACTGCTCGCTACTCTTAGGCCCCGAGCGAAAGCTCGCCACACATACATCCCGAACAGAGTTCGGCTATCATGGTTTTCTGTGTCGGTGCGTGACTCGACTTCTAGTACCCAACGACGGCCTGAATGTAAAGACTTGACATCGCCGCCCTTACCTCGAGCTACGCCACACACACCGGTTCAATCGCCAACTCGCGAAGTCTCAACTCTCGACACGGACGCCGGGCATGGCGAACGGAACTCGGCGCCTCGATCAAGATCTATCCCGAACTGCAGCTTCTAAGATATGATCTTGAGCGACGGCTCGATCATCGCATCCTAGGCCTCGAGCGTGGCTCGGCACAATATCCCGAACGACGGTTCGGTGACCATGGCTTTCGGGTCTTGAGGTTCTCGACTTCTTTATCCCGAATCAGCTTCGCACGCGATCTCGAGCTTCCTCGATCGTCGGTTTTCCCGGTCTTGAGCAGCGCCTCGACCCCCCATCCTGCAAAGGGATTCGGTCAACTACGACAACACAGTGGAACTGCCGCCCGAGATCTCAGTCGGCAACCATGTTCTTCCGAGCGACACCCTCTAAATTGTCCCGCAGGAGTGGCTTTTTGCGGGGGGGGTAGTGATAGGGATTTTAAGCATGACGAGACACCCGGTCTTCGGCCGTACCCCCGGATGACGTCATCGCCCCTCCTGCGCTCCCCAACAACCGCGATTGGACAGATGTCGCTTCTCCTCAGCATCGCCCCAACCACCCAACCAGTTGACCACGGCACCGACCTGCGGGTCGTGCCCGTGACGCCACCCGCTACCGAGCAGGTCCTCCGTCCGACCTATTTAAGCCAATGTAAGATCCGGGTGTAAGGAGGGGACCGAATCGCACTTTCTTGGCAAAACCCTTGCTCCACGCAGAACGGTCCGAGAGGTGAGTAGACTTGACACCCCGCAACTCACTGGGGAATAGCTACCGACGGGCCAGCACAAAGGATCTCTCTCTCTCTCTACATAACAACTCACTCACTCCTATCCGACTGACTTGGCGCCGGAGGGTCGGGCGGAGCATCCGACCCGCCTTGCTGCAGTATCGCCCCGACGTCCGAGGAGTGCGAGCGACCTTCGAGCGTCGCGGGCGTGAGCAGCAGCCCGACCGACGACGTCGGCTCGGATCCCGCGCCCCCCGTCACGGTAAAATCTGTTTTCCTAACACCGCCTCGGACTACTTTGATTACTCGGTAGGGGCCTTCCGGTGCAAGCGCCTCGAGTGAGCGGGTCGCTTCCGCCGCGAGGACTAAGTCACCCATTCCAGGGTCCGAGGGCACCCTCTTGTTGTAACTCCGGCAACACTGTACGCCAGCATTTTTACGCGCGTTGGCCCCTGCGTTCTTCTAGCGTGTCTAGGCCACCGAACTCCTCGGGCCGAGGTGGATTCTCATAGTTCTCCACCCGGAATGTTGGGATGACCAACTCCCGGTAGGACCGCTTCCACGCCAATGCCAGCTGTAGGGGACTCGCCTGCCGCTCTTCGGGTAGTCCGCAGAGACCATAGGATGTTCGGGAGCTCGCCGACCCACTCGACGGGCTTCCAAAGTCCTTTTCCTAAGTCCATCCAGATAGATCGGCTGGTCACCTCGAGCCCGTTGGTCCGGGTGGGCCACCGAGCTAAACCTCAATCGATGTGATAAGTCGCGCAGTAACTCCGAGAACCGAGTGTCGGGCGACCGGGTTCCGCTATCGCTGATGATAACGCTGGGCGCACCGACCGGGTCACGATGTTCTTCCATACGAACCGCTCGGACCCGCTCGGCCAGTAATGGTTGCCGTGGCTCGCTTCCACCCACTTGGTGAAGTAATCTATCCCCACAATGATATGTCTCCGCCGCCGACGGGGAACGGCCCCAAGAGGTCCATTCCCATCGAGCGAAGGGCCAGCGCAATCCATGGAGGCGAGCGGACCGCAGGAGCCGCGGGCGCGGCCCGGCGCCGGCAGTGTCGCACCGCCGCACGAAAGCCTTGGCGCCTTGGTGCAGCCAGAGGCCGCACAGCTCGGGCGCAGATATTTGAAGGCCAAAGTTCGGCCGCCATGTGCTCCCCACAAATCCCGCCGTGGACCTCGGCGAGAATCACTCCGCCATCGGATCTAAGCATCGTAGTAGGGGTGGGAAAACGACCTTTGTAGAGCCGGTCGCCAATTTCGCAGCACCACGCCTGGGTTCGCGGAGCCGCCGTGCCTTGACCTCATCCGCCGGCAGATCCTCGCTTGTACTTCAAGATTTCAATCCACGTAGGGGGTGGTCGACTCGGGTCCCCGATCTCCATGATGGCCACCGACCGTGTCGCCTTCGACCTGGATGTTCTCCGATCGGCCCCGAGGCCAATTTCGCGAGCTGGTCCGCCCGCTGCTCGGGACTCGCACTCGGACAGAGTGAAGCGTGGAAAGTTAGAGGTTTGGGCTTTACCTCGGCCAGTATCCGACATGGTCGAGTCCCGCGCTCGACATTTCCACCAACTTGCTCGGCGACAAGTTGGGAATCCGTGAGAATGTGGATTGCTCCTAGTTGCATCTCGCCGCCAAACGGAGGCTCGCCAACAGCTACTCGTATTCGCCTCATTGTTTGTGGCCGCAAACCGGCGAGGGAACGCCAAAGCGTGTCCGCCGGGTCCTCCGCACGAGTCCGCCGCTCCCGAGCCGAAGACCCATCCACGCAGCATCCAGCCTCGGGATTTGCTCAACGCTCTTCGCTTCGGTGGTGTCAATTCCGAGATGAAATCGCCAAGGCCCGGGCCTTGATGGTCGTTTCTCGGCTTGTAGCAGAGGTCGAACTCGATAGCTCCACCGACCACTTTAGGAGACGCCACGCCAAACTTAGAAAGAACTTGACGCAGGGTTGGCTCTGGCCAATACCTCAATCGTATGGGCTTGAAGTAGGGGCGAGCTTCCAGCCGCCAGCACAAGTGCCAATGCCAGCCTTTCAATAGGGAGGATAGCGCTGCCCGCCCACGCAAAGACGTGGTCGTGTAGTAAATCGGTGTTGCGACGGGGCTTCTTTCACAAGCACCGAGCTCATCGCATGCCGAGATGCCGCCAGTAGAGGGTAAGTTTTTCCGGCGCAGACACCGAGGTAAGTCGGGTAGCTCTGATAAGTGCCGCTGTGCCGCGAAGGCTTCTCGCATTCGCCGCCCATCGAAGTTCTTTGGGTCTTTGAGGACTCAAGAAAGGAAGGCACTTATCTCCGACCGATAGAAACCGACAGAGCCGCTTATCCTTCCGTTAAGGCAATCAAGCTCCTTTATCGCACTCGAGATCTCATGTCGGTGAGAGCTCGGATCTTCTGGGTTGGCATCAATTCCTCTCTCGTATGATAAACCCGAGGAACTTCCCGATGTCACGCCAAGACGCACTTGGCCGGATTAAGGCGCATCCCATGTCTTCTCCAGAGAAGGTTTCCCGCAAGTCGCCGAGGTGTGCAGCCTCGCGACTTTTCACGATCATATCGCCAACGATACCTCCATGTTTCGCCTATTTGCCGGGCGAACACCTTGTTCACCATCCTTTGGTAGGTGGCGCCGCATTCTTTAACCCGAATGGCATAACTTTGTAGAAGTAGGCCCTTGGGGTGTGTGGAAGGTTGTATGTTGCCGATCCTGGGGCCATCCGGATCCGGTTGTAACCGGAGTAGGCGCCCATGAAGGAGAAGCGGCACTGCGGGCTGAGTCGACCACTTGGTCGATCCTAGGTAGGGGAAGCAATCCTTCGGGCAAGCACGATTTAGATCGGTGTAGTCAACACACATCCTCCAGCCTTCCATTAGGCTTCTTGACGAGGACTACATTGGATGCCCAACGAGGGTACCGACTTCTCAATGAAGTCGACGCCAAGAGCCCGCCGACTTCCTTCTCGCACACTTGTTGGCGCCGAGGGATCGAGGCCGAGGTCTCGTCTCACCGAGCGGTCGGGGAAATGTGTAGATGGTGTTGGGCGACGAGTCGATTCCCGGAGGTCGGCACTGCCCAGCGAAGACATCGCGCTTTCGGAGGAGGCTGAGCCGCGCCCGCTTCTGATTATCCAGTGTCCGGGCCGATCCCGATCGTCCGATCGGGACGGTCATCTTGCGCCGAATATTAACCGCCGTTTGTTGGCTCGATGCTCGGCAAGGCGCGCCCCGTGGGTCTTCGAGGGGCGGTTCCGCCTTTTCCTCTTACCTGTGGAGGTCGCCCAAGTAACACCGTCCTGACTCGAGGATCTCCCGCATTCTCTCGACCCGCTACCGGTGGGGAACTTCAGCGTCCGGTGGTACGTGGACAGAACGGCCCTTAGTCTGTTGAGGGTGGGTCGACCCAGGATGGCGTTGTATGCAGTAGGGAGGTCGACCACCAGGAAAGTTACCAACAGAGTCTTGGCCTTCGGGGAATCGCCGAGGGTCAATGGTAGGGTTACCGAACCCCGCGGCGAGATCGAGTCGCCAGTGAAGCCAGTGAGCGCCGAGTGCAAAGGCTTCAGGGCTTCCTTCGCAACCCCAACTCGTAAAGGCCTCAAGTAGAGGATGTCGGCCGAGCCGCCGTTGTCGACCATAATCCGCCGGACTGCGGCGCTGGCAATTCGGGCCGACACCACCAGATCGTCATGCTCGTTGTTCTATATCCCCGAGGGGAATGTGATCTCCGGCTCGAGGAGGGTGATATTCTCCTGGCCGCAACGGCTCGCGTAAGCCCTTCGACCCGGAAGCGCTATGTCCTCCAAATGTGGTCCCCTGATCACGCCGATGTGTTGCTCGACCGGCCTTCGGGCGCAGGGATGGTGCCCGCGGATGCTGGAGGTATTGATCGAGGTGACCTCTTCGATCGCCTCTTCAATTTGTCGCTCACCGTAGCATTGCTCGGTCATGTCCGCTTTGCCGATGGAAGCGCAATACCGGTGCGCACGCCGCCGCCCTTCATCTGGGGGGGCAGCCTGAGCATTCCCCGTTCCTTTATTTGGCGGAATATTTGCGTCCGAGACGCCTTCAAGGGGGAGGTGGCGCTCGGCCGCAGATGGGTCGGGTGGCCCATGCGGCGCCTCGTGAGGGGACTCTCGCCTAGTTGTCGCTCCCGATCGGGATGGATTAGGATGCCCTGGTCGTTTCTTCCTTCCTTCCCGACATCCAGACTCGGCCGCCACGTATTGACTCGCCACGAAACATTTCCGCGATGGACGCGGGGTCGCTTCCACCAAGGACCAAGCATCTCGACGGTCGCAGCCCCATCATGAATGCCTGCACCAATAACGATGGGTGAGCATCCGATAACTCCCGCACTCCGTGGTGAACCTTCGCACGGCGGGGAGAGGGGTTCGCCCTCCTTTGCTTCAAACCCGTGAGGAGCGCGATGTAAGGCTTTGGTCGCGCAAACGCCAAAAAGCGTAGCTCAAGTCCTTGGCGAGCTGTTCAAAGGATGTCACCGACCCGCTTTTTAAGGTATCGTACATGTACGGGCGGATCCTTTCAACGTGGTGGGGAACGCCCGCACATCAAGGCGCCCGTTCCATATAGGGCCATTTGAGCCCGGAAGGCGCGACGCGGATCGGCCGATCACCGACTCCATCATAAAGGTCGATGGAGGGGAGACGGTTCAAGGGCACCGGGTATTCCCGCATGTCGCGAACGGGACTCCTGGGGACACTTCCTCCGCTTCTTCTTTGACTTGCGGACGCCCCTTTGCACCTCCTCCAGACGCGGCGATGGACCGGATCTCGAGCCCAAATAGGTCCGCCGAGTTCAAGACACCGCCGAAGTTCAAAGTGACGCCCAGTTTTCAAGAGCCCGGTTCCGCCCCGAACCCGGCGGAGGTCGAGAAGATGGTACCGGCCAGACGCCTCCGATGCCGGGAAGAGGTTCCGCCTTGAGGTTCGGCTCGCCGCCTCGAGTAGGCGGGGAGGACACCGACAAGATTTGCTGTGGTTCGACTGCTGGGAAAGGTCTCGAAAAGCCTCCACCGTGACGGTGGGGAAGGTGGAACCCGACTGGCGGGTAGAGCCCAGCCGCTAAATATATTCCAAAGAGCGATCTATAGTTGCGGCAGATCGCCCCTCCGGGTTCGAGGTTCACGACCTCCGCCGAGGTGCCACCGAAACGACCTTTCGCCCATGTGTCGTTAAGGGCGGAGCAGGTAGTCCTTCGATAGAGTGGCCCTCCTTCTAGCGCAAATCTGTTAGGGGAAAACAACTTTTTACCGGGCGCACGGCGCGAATCTGAAAGCGGGGTCGTGACGGTTCGGGCCCGCCGATGGCTCTCGCCACGCCCGCCGAAGCTCTCGAAGGCGATCGCGCTCCTCGCCGCCGGGGACGAGACTCTGCAGCAAGGCGGGTCGGATGCTCGCTCACCCCTCCGACGCCTAAGTCGCTGGCCGCCCGCTACCGAGTTCCCTGCAGAGAATTGCGGGGGTGTTCGAGTCTACTCACCTCTCGGAGTATTCAAGCAAAGAAAGGGTCCTCAAGAGAGATCTAGGAAAGAAAAGGTCCTTCCCCTAGAGGTCTGGAGAAAGATCAGAGAGCCTTTCTCTCGCCTTACTGCTCGTTAAATAGGTGACGAGGGCATGCTTCCGACCGTCGCAGTGGCGACGGGCCCGACTCGCAGGTCGGTGCCGTGGTCAGCTTGGCGGGTAGTTGGGGCGATGCTGAGGAGAAACGACGTCGGGCGGTCAAATCGCGGGTGTTATGGAGCGCAGGAGGGGCGATGACGTCATCGGGTGTACGACCGAAGATCAAGTGTCTCGTCATACTTAATACCCCTATCACCGCTCAAGGCCCAGAATACCAGTGGTCGAGCCGCCGCTCAAGACCTAGAAAACCGAACCGCCGCCGCGCCGCTTCGAAAAACGGCTCGCGAGAAAAGTGCGTTGCCGGAGTCGAGGAGTCGCCGGCGTGGCCGGGTAAGTTTTTACCGGGGTGGACACGCCACCTCTTCATTAATATGACGCCGGCGCTTCATCTGCCCGATGTGATGCTACTGGGCGATGTGGCGGTGTCATGCCGCCGCTGGAGGCGAAAGGTCGAGGCCCCCTTTCTATAAATAGCGAGTTCGCGACACTCTATCACTTTATCGCGGAGTTTTCATCTCTTGTCCTGCCGCCTTCCTTCAAGTTTTCCTCCCTAGGCTCCGTGCCTTTTAACTTCTTCCACCGATTTCTTCCATTATAGGTTAGTGCGCGATGGGTCTTCCTTCCACTTCCTCTTCCTCTTCCTCTGCTTCTTCCTCCTCCCCATCAGTCACAACCCGCGTCGCCACTCTCCCTTCATCTCTTCTTTCTAGCCCTTCCTCATGCAAGTGAAGGCGTGGTGCGTTAGAGGCCATAATGTGGCCAAGACGACCAAGACTCCACCTTGACGAGCGATGGTGGGATTCTCCTGGCCAGCTGGCCCGAGGAATACAACCTCCGGCCCCTGCCGGACAGCTGGCTGACCGGTTCCCAAGGGCTTTGCCCTCGACCGCCGATGCCCTAGAGGTCGGCCCGCGCTTCCCCCGTGCATCCAATCATTGTATCCTACATCTCCTTGTGGCGATTTCGCCACGCATAACTCCCAACTCCTCGTGATCCGTGGCTTTCTCGGGGAATGCCACTACGCCAACATCGCCCGACCCGCAACCTCTCCCGCCGCCTTCAAGGGGTCGGGATACTTCGGCCGCACGACCAGTGGTTCCGGTTAGCGCGCCCCACCAATAACAAAGGGTGGAAGAGGCGCTTTTTGTCCAGGCCAAAAGGATCGGGTTTTGGGGTTCGTGGTCGCCTAGAACCATCGATAACACCGCTCAAACTCGCCGAGGAGCGCATCTCGAGCGGTTGAGGGTAATCCTCCTTCCTCGCAAGCCATCCGCAACATGTCGAGAAGTGGCGTGGAGGCCGGACTAAGTCCGTGCTCACGGGTAGGCCGTTGTTGTCTCGCTTTTTTAGGATTGCCGCCGATTCTAGCTTCTAACACATCCGTTGTTCTCTGCAGATGGTGAACTCGCGTCCTTCCATGACTCGTGCTCCGAGGGGACCGCTCCGCCTCCGGCGCCTCTCTGCGCGGGGGTGGCCTCGCACCACCGAGAGGGGCGCCAAGAAAAGAGGCCAAGGCCAAGGACGTGGTGGACTCGAGACGCCGCGTGGTCGCCGCCGGGACGATCGGCGCCCCCCGCCGAGTGCCGGTCCCAGCCAGGGACGACCGAAGGGCCAGCCCTCCACCATGAAGGACTGCCGGTCACGCCGGGAAGGATCACCGCCTTTCCCGAGTGATGGGGAGGTCCTTCGGGCCGAGCGACCCTCTCGTGGCCCTGGCATGGTCCGCCCCGGGACAAGTGTGGGTCGGGAGAGCCTCGCCAGCCTACCGGGCGCCCATCCCGACGCCGCCGACCTATACACACTTCTAAGCGCCATCGCCAAGTCCGCCAAGCCTGTTGTGGGTAAGCACCGCCTTGCGTATCTTCTTAGCCGAGCAATCGCTCATTACTTTCACCTTTCTTCTTGTGCAGAATCTCCACTACACCACGCCTCATCGACGCACGACCGGCCGACAGGACGGCCGGGCGAGCGCAACTTGGAGTTGCGCCACTGAGGAGGCCCGAGCGGGTCGGACCCGAGGCGTTGTCGCCGCCGAGCAACGGCGACATGGGCGCGAAGTCGTCACCGACCGCGAGCTCGAGGCCGCCGCGCCGAGGCCGGATCGCGTACATCTCCGACGGAGAGGTTGAGAACCGCCCGATGAAGGAGGCTTCGAGTTGGCCGCTGGCCTCGAGGAGGCCGAGCCAAGGCCGCCAGAAGCCCTTGCCGCGGAAGGCGCCACGAGAGGGACCGGAGGCGCCGAGGCGCATAAGAAGTCGGAGGGCTTCCTCCCTGACCGACGGGCCGTGTCGCATTTAATATGGGTACAAGGTTGCCTCGCCCGGTTCCGAGCATGCCCTCCGTGCTCGATGGTCGAGGAGGATCCTTCGCCTCATGCCCCGAGGATCGACATGCCCGGCGAGGTTCCTTCGACGACAGCCTTCCCGGCCGCGGCTTGAAGACTTCTTTTCTTCTTTGGAGGGTCTTCCTTGCTTTTGTAATACTTCTTTCCCACTAGGGGCCCATTTTGTAATCCAAACCTTTGGTAATACAAATTTGCCTTCTTAATACAATCTCCGACTTCTTTCCAATAGCCCGAGTCCGATATTGACTTACTCCGCTTTGTCCTCAAACAAAATATTTCTTAAGGTTCGACGCCCAAGTCCTCGAATCGTCATTCATAGTCGCGAGCCTAACGCTCTGGCCGACTACTTTGATTACTCGGTAGGGGCCTTCCCACTTAGGTGCAAGCTTGCCCTCGAGTGGGCGGGTCGCTTTCCGCCTATGAGACTAAGTCTCCCATCCCGAGGGGTCGAGGGCGCACCTTCTGTTGTAACTCCCGGCAACACTGTACGCCAAAGATCTTTACGCGCTGGCCCCGCGTCTTCTAGCAGGTCTAGGCCAGCCCGAACTCCCGGGCCGAGGTGGATTCTCATAGTTCTCCACCCGAATGTCGGAATGACCAACTCCGGCAGGACCGCTACGCCAATGCCAGCCAGTAGGGGACTCGCCTGGCCGCTCTTCGGTAGTCCGCAGAGACCATAGGATGTTCGGGAGCTCGCCGACCCACCGATCGGGCTTCCAAAGTCCTTTTCCTAAGTCCATCCAGATAGATCGCTGGTCACCTCCCGAGCCCGTTGGTCCGTGGCCACCGAGCTAAACCTCAATCGATGTGATAGTCGCGCAGTAACTCCGAGAACCGAGGCCGGCGACCGGGTTCCGTTATCGCGATGATAACGCTGGGCGACCGAATCGGGTCACGATGTTCTTCCATACGAACCGCTCGACCTCTCACCGTAATGGTTGCTGTGGCCTGGCTTCCACCCACTTAGTGAAATAATCTATCCCCACGATGATATGTCTCCGCCGCCGACGGGGAACGGCCCCAAGAGGTCCATTCCCATTGAGCGAAGGGCCAGCGCAATCCATGGAGGCGCGACCGCAGGAGCCGCGGGCGGGCCCGGCGCCGCAGTGTCGCACCGCCGCAAAAGCCTCGCCTTTGCAGCGAGGCCGCACAGCCCTCGCGCATATTTTGAAGGCCAAAGTTCGCCGCCCATGTGCTCCCACAAGTCCCGCTGCGGACCTGGGCGAATCACTTCCGCCATCGGATCTAAGCATCGAGTAGGGGTGGGAGAACGACCTTTGTAGAGCCGGCCGCCAATCTCGCAGACCACGCCGTTCGCGGAGCCGTGCCTTGACCTCATCCGCAGGATCCCATGGCGTTTATACTTCAAAGACTTCCTAATCCACGAGGTGGGGTGGTCGACCGGGTCCCCTATCTCCATGATGGCCACCGACCGTGTCGCCTCTTCGACCGGATGTTCCTCCGATCGGCCCCGAGGCCAATATGAGCTGGTCCGCCCGCCGCTTTGGGACTCGGGCACCCCGGACAGAGTGAAGCGAGGAAAGTTAGAGGTTTGGGCTTTACCTCGGTCGTATTTGGACATGGTCGATCCCGCGCTCGATACTCCCGCCAACTTGTTCACGACGAAGTTGGGAATCCGTGAGACATGGATCGCTCTCGCTGCATCTCGCCGCCAAACGGAGGCTCGCCAGCGCTCGTATTCCGCCTCATTGTTTGTGGCCTCGCCGGGGAGGGAACGCCAAAGCGTGTCCGCCGGGTCCTCTAATGAGTCCGCGCCGCCTCGAGCCGAAGACCCATCCACGCAGGTCCGCGGTGATTTGCTCAACGCCTCGCTCGGCTGCCAACTCCGA